>QFDV01000055.1:77216-96247 GCA_003315845.1 Lactarius trivialis
GTCATACTCAAGGTCATGCTAATTACAAATCGAAGTGGGTCGAGTGGTGGCCACCGGATACAAACGAACCCGAGGATGCACGTCCATCGGAAAGCACATGTCACTCCATTACCCACACTATGAGCGCCACTGGCAGTAGTTAATCAAAAGCCTCACGATAGTAACCTACTCTTACGCGACATCCTCATCTCCCAGCCGCATTTTCCCCTGGGTACCGGATGGCACGCAGGCTTGCTAGTACATTTCTGGAACGAACGTACAGTACTAAACATGGGCCGCTAGCTGCAGAATACTTCTCGCGAGCCAAAAGTAAGCCACATGGTACCAAGGGGTAGAGAGCGTCAATTCGAAGACGAGTCGTGATGCTAAAAATAAAACCGACTCGGACAGTCGTAAAACTGGCCTAGTCAATCCTAAGTAGTATTTTTTTAATACAAAGGGCGAGTTTCGGGGGCATGGCTGGACTTCTAGCATGGCTCGGTCCAGTTTATGTCCTCAGGATAAGATGCTTCGTGTACCAAGAGCGTTTTCGTCTGCGGCTGCACGTGTCGCATCGTACCTGGATTCACTGGTCACATGGTCGCATTGCGGGCGCTGGATGCTTTTGCGGGGTTACAGTCGCTCAGCGCTCGCAGCATACATGCGTTACGGTCGTACGCCACTGACTGTCCAAAGCTTCAACTTTGACACCATCATTGGCGTTGCAGGTTACTCGTCGTCCTCGCTGCCAGTTCTCCATTACCTCACCGCTCGCGCAAAATTTCCGGAAAAGCGTGGGTCTAATGTCATCAAATTGCGATTGCAAAGAGCCTCCACTCCAAGTGGTGGCGGGTTTGGTGTTGTTGTGCACGCGTCGTCCTTACAGCATCCCGTCCTGGACTGGGGTCTACCGTTCAGTGCACCACCTGCCCTCAAATACACCTTTAAGTCCTGTGGAGGCCATGTCTTCGTCATGAACGCGGATTCAGAATAAGGAATAGGTCGTCAAATGGATGGTTTGGTTATTCCGATGGACAGCTTGTAATATACGATTGAAGAGTCTTCTGCGTTGATAGCTAAAAAGAACTCTTGGGGATGTCGGAATCCACTAAACACGGACCCGATCCTAGAAACCCAAGGTAGATATTTTTGGTTTTATTAGGCAGCGCCAAAGAAGTTGTCAACGCACCAACTCATAGAGAGAGATTCGGCTAACGAACAAGGCACGACGTATGCGAGAGTGTTTTTCTGGAAAGAAGCAGATCCATCATTTCCGCACATGGGTAAAAACGGATACTAGCACAGTATCAGACAACTTCACTCACGTTTTCTGGTCGACGACCCCGAAATCCGTACCGCTCGCACGTAGGAAGATCGACGAGCTCTAATTCACTCCATTGCTGTACTGTTTGTGAAGAAGTTCAGATTGCATAGCCCACGGCGAACCCACGTTCAGAAGGAATCGATTTACACCCCACCTAATGAGAGGTCATTGTAAGTTTGGAAAATTGCACTCGCTGTGTGCGGGTATTGCTGGATGGCTGCTTTGAGAGGGGGATACTTGGAGTAGTCAATGAAAGGAGTGCTAGGTGTTATGCATCGAAGCTCACGGTAGGATGAGACTCCATGAAAGCCTTCAAATTCACGCGATGTCATCATACGCGTCGGTTCACGTGACATTCCATCGCGTTTACTCTTGCGTTTAATTGTAGAGCGTGCAAACTTGTTACTCTTTGGGAACGCTTTTAGGTATTTGCACCTTTGACGCGTAGAGGTAGACTTATTCACTGGTGCGTTAACGTTCATCTTCAAGTTTGCGCCAGGGGTCCATGGCCACTGAACGCATGCAACAGTTTCCACCATACCTCCTTTACCACAATGGGAATCAAAGGACTTACTGCGCTCATCTCAGAACATGCCCCGAAGGCCATTCGTGTACGCTGCCTCGCCTAGATGCCCTCAACGTTCTCTGACACGACACCCGACTTCGTCACATACATAGGAGCACGACATCAAGCACCTGTTCGGTCGCAAAGTCGCCATCGACGCGTCCATGTCTATCTACCAATTTCTCATTGCTGTTCGTCAAAGAGACGGTGAAATGCTAATGAACGAAGCGGGAGAGACGACAAGGTACGGAACGCGTTCATTCATTCCATTCTTTCGTGCCCTTACACCACCCCACCGTGATGCGGAACGCTTGGCGCCATAGTCACTTGATGGGATTTTTCTATCGCACGATCCGAATCGTCGAAAATGGCATCAAGCCAGCATACGTTTTCGATGGCAAGCCACCAGAGCTCAAAGCTGGCGTGGTACGCGTTTTCATCTGCCCATCCCTTCCCCGCGCGTCCCACCTTCGGTCAACTAACGGTCTGACGCCTGCAGCTGGCAAAACGGTTTGAAAGGCGCGAAGAGGCAAAGGCAGAGGGAGAAGAGGCCAAGGAGACAGGTCGGTCTGTGACAACGTGCACTCCCGAGTCACTAATGATCGTGTGCGCGATGCAGGTACCGCGGAAGACGTCGAACGTTTCTCGCGGCGGACAGTTAAGGTGACCCGCGAACACAACGAGGAGTGTCGTAGACTCCTTAGGTTAATGGGCATCCCGGTCGTAATAGTGCGGTCCAGCCACCTCTGTCGGCCGACTCCACCGCTGATCGCTCCCTAGGCACCCTCAGAAGCCGAGGCCCAATGCGCGGAACTTGCCCGCGGCGGAAAGGTGCGTAATTTTCTTCCAATGATCTTCTTAACCCACGCGACGGCATACAGGTGTACGCAGCAGGATCTGAGGACATGGATACACTTACATTCAACGCACCCATTCTTTACCGCCACCTCACGTTCTCAGAGGCAAAGAAGGAACCAATAAGCGAAATCAACCTGAAGGTCGCGCTCGAGGGACTCCAGATGGAGATGTCGCAATTTATCGACTTGTGTATCCTTCTTGGCTGCGACTATCTCGAGCCGATCAAGGGCATCGGGCCCAAGTCGGCTTTGAAGCTGGTGCGCGAGTTCGGTGGGCTCGAGGGTATCGTGGAGCATTTGCGCGAAAAGTGTGTCTCCTTTGTTTTTCATTTGTATCGGCTGACAAGGGGAAATAGGCAAGCAGAAAAAGAGGAAGCCGCAGCAGATAAAGAGGACGGGAAGAAGAGAAAGGGAGGTGTTCACGTCCCGGAAGAGTGGCCGTGGGAGGAGGCCAAAAAAATCTTTGCAGAACCAGACGTGACGCCTGCAGATCAAATCCAAGTGCGTCGATCGTTGTGCTTTTTTATCATGGGAATTGATATTGATCCGTTCGACGTTTGCAGCTGGAATGGGAGACTCCAAACGTCGATGGACTCGTCGAGTTTCTGGTGAAAGAGAAGGGGTTCAAGTGAGCCTTAGTCTTTTGACTTACGCTGAGGGCGATGCTGATGAGGGACTAGTGAGGAGCGTGTTCGCAAAGGCGCAGAGAAGCTTGCGAAATCCCTGAACGCGAAGCAGCAAGGTCGGCTGGACGGGTTTTTCACCGCGACACCGAACACCTCGAC
Organism: Lactarius trivialis; assembly: GCA_003315845.1. Classification (NCBI taxonomy): domain Eukaryota; kingdom Fungi; phylum Basidiomycota; class Agaricomycetes; order Russulales; family Russulaceae; genus Lactarius; species Lactarius trivialis. The sequence continues at coordinate 80,727 of QFDV01000055.1, forward strand.
GCCAAAGAAGGCGGCCGCAAAGGGGAAGGACGCGAAGGGTAAAGGTACGAAGCGCAAGGTGAGCCCCCCTGCGTCGCGTGAACAGGTGCATATACTTATGCGTATTTATACTCTCAAGGCAGAAGACAAGGAGGAGCCGAAAGCTGGTAAAAAGTCTAAGGCTAAAAAGTGAATTTTTTTTTGGACATCTACTATCTACTGTTAGTTGGACAGGTATATGTATTCGTAGCATTCTACTCAATTATGTCACGCTCTACCGAGCACAGCGCTACAAACTCATGATTGAGTGAGGTGCGGACGCTGGTACCCATTCTTCAAGCAGAGCAGCTGAGTGGTGTAAGTAGATCGTTAAGGAATTGATGAAAGCTAATCATTCGTGATGTAGATGATGGGAAGAAAACAATTGGGTGGAAACAAGGTATTAAGGATCAATACATTTGAAAAGCACCTGAAGTGGAGACAATCACATTTAGTTCCATAACTAGAAATGGTAGTGAGCCCATACCTCATGGAAAGTACAGTCAAAATAACCTGAACCACCTCTTCCACCATGGACGAGGAGGTGGTGGGTCGATACGCAACACCATGGCGAAAGTAGGTAAATCGTTATCCACTTGGACCTCCGGTCCATAGTCACACTCTCTATTTGGACCCGACGATGCTGTGAGGACGACAGAAGATCTGTCGTCGACACGTGTGGCCTTTACTCCCTACCATGACTGCTCAACAAACAAGACCCCAAGGAAAGGAGAACACCTTACAACCGTGACCCCCCCTGACTCCAATGCCTTGGGAGGGGCTTTGAAGGAAAAACCGACGCGATCAAAGTGCCCGTTCTCAGAGAAACCATGGTTGCACGCTATACTAACAGTCTTGTCACCCTTGGAGAGTTGACCCATGCTACGAGGATGAGGATGAGGGAGGCGCGAAAAAATAGACCCCTAACCTGTATTTAATCACAATGGGGCGCATCCGCCCCCTGTTGATGTGGTACGGTATCCGGCACATCGGATCACTCGAGAAGGGTATGTCCCTTCCTTTCGCCCTCCCTCGGATAAGGAAACCGGGGCCCTCTTACTTGCAGCTGGAATGGGATCAAATGTCGAAAGACCCATCGAATTTCTGGTGAAGAATAAGGGGTTCAAGTGAGCCTTAGCCTTGATCCAAATCCGCGCTGAGGGCGGTGCCGATGAGGGGTTAGTGGGGAGTGTGTTCGCAAACGACACTAAATACCTCAGCGCCTGCTGCAAGAGGGAAAAATGTGTACGAAGCGAGCATACTCATGATGACAGGCACGCTCTTTCATCAACGAGTCGGGATGGCTCGGACGGACGACAGTGCTTCGGTTCCCTCTTTGCTTCACGTCCGGTTACTATGAAAAAATTGGTGCCATCTTGGGCACATGCTAGCCTGAATACGTACAGTACATACATCACCACAAATAATACCAGGACGACGTTGTCCAATGCGCCTCCGCCACACGGAGGTCATAGTTTGCTCTTCGTGAACTGAGATTCTGTCACGCCCTTGCCCATCGCGGCAGTCGACGAGACGCCACCGGTGACTGTCTTCAACAAGTTGTCAACGTAGTCCGCGCCGCTCCACTGCGCGCAATTGTCAGCTCAACTGCTTTCCTTGGCCCTTAAACAAAAAGGCACACGTACCTTCTGGTGGGTGAGCATGTCAGTGCCAAGCTCGCGCTCCTTCCGTTGGATAAGCTCGACATATGCCTTCATGCCCTCCTTCGCGAACGCCCTCGCGAAGAGATCCGAGATGTATCCGTTCGAGTGCAAGCCACCGAGCTGTCAGACATCACCACGAAGCGTCAACAAGAAAGTGTGTAGGAAGAGAAGGAAGAGAGCGTCGCGCCCGGATGGCGGACCGTACGCACCGTGATGAACTGCCACACAAATCCGAGTTTACCCAACTCCCACACATAGTCCTTCATGTCCCTGTCGCCGAGTCCCGCCGCGTCCCAATTGAAGCTCGGGCTGAGGTTATACGCGAGCCACTGCTCGGGGAACGCCCTGTGCACGCCCTCGGCAAACTCGCGCGCCTGCGCGAAAATCGGGCTCTTCGTTTCCATCCACAGCAGGTCCGCGTACGGTGCGAACGCGACCGCGCGGTTGACTGCGCACTGCGTGCCGCCCTGATAGCGGTAGTACCCCTCTACGGTGCGTGGCGCGTCCCAGTCCCAGAACGGCGCGCTGCGCAGGCCAAACTCCTTCTGCGCGATGGCGAGCGCCTCCTTGTGCGACGCGTGCGCGACACGCGCAGCAAGTTTGGACAGTGTCGTGGAGGATGCGGATGTCTGAGCGCGCAGGGCGTCTGCAAGCGCTTCGCTGTAAAGCTTGATTCCGGCCTGGGCGAGCCAGTTGTCCTCGACGGTCTGCAGCGCTTCGCCCGTCGCGCCGCGTGCTGCGGCCTCGGTCATGAGCTCGACGAGTGGTCGTGCATTTGCGTTAGTTGAGCCAAGGATGAACGGGTGGTCGCGCGTGTCGACGTTGCTTGTGATGAGCGTGGCAGCCTCGGAATCCGTGCGCGCAACGGCGAGACAATCGACCCCCATGATGTCAAATTGGAGCCGGATAGCAACGAGCCGGTTGATGTGCTCTTGGATCGGGACGAGCACTTTGCCGGCCATGTGGCCACATTTTTTGGTGCCGGGAGCCTGGTCTTCAATGTGAATGCCTGCGGCTCCTTTCTCCACGAAAAGCTTGGCAAGCTTCATCGTGGCAGTAAGACCGCCGTGCCCGGTGTCGGCGTCTGCAATGATAGGGCGAAGATAGTCGACCGCGGGGGTAGAGGCGAGCTGCGCATCACTCAGACGAGCGCGCTCCTCGCGTTGCTTGCGGTCGTGGAAAAGCTGAGCGGAGAAGAGATGCTCGACCTTATTCGGCACAGTGTTGTAGGGGTAATCTTGGAGAGTTCCGAATTATTCAGGGAGTGAGTAAATCGGTGATTCAGGCAAACGTACCAGCAAGATCCGGGCCCGGTTCGTTTGTACTGGATGCGGTGCTTGATGATTGCCACCCAGACACGTAGACTGTCTCGAGGTATTTCGCCATCTGGGTGACCTGAACTGGGTCTAGCCTGTATTGCACGCCATTAGTGACCACCCACACAGCCCCGACTGAAGGGAGACGTACGCTCCATATGTATGGGAGGGTGTGCGTCTCGTAAAGTGTTCAGTAAAGAGGGCGTACGCCTTCTTGGCGACAACATTGGCGGGATAGGATATAGGGAGCGTGCCACGCTTCGAGACTACGTCTGCAGCCGTGTATGGGCGCTTTGTCTTTGCGAAGCGAGGGGTCTACTAAAGTGGTCACGAGACCTGAAGCTAGGAGAAGACCAATCAGCGAACCTTCCACCAACGCTCTACCTCAGCGACCTCAGCACGAAATGCAGTTCTCTCGCTCGACATGATCTTGGCTATGAAGGTGGGCTGTTTGTTTTGGATGAGGGCTCGGAGGGGGAACTACTTAAGGTCAGCCCTGTTTCGGAATCAGCATGTGATACTTTCCCGGTTTTCCGTCCCGTGTTTTCCGAAATTCCGATCGCGATTGAGCGGTTGTAAGTTGAGCAATATATTGCAAAAAAAAAAAAAAAAAAAGACAGTGCAATAAATGACGACTGTGCGACTTAACTGGCCCACACCACACCACACTGACCTGAACTGCATCGGCCACCCGGCTCCGTTTCGGACTCTAATCATATGAGTATAATATGGAGTGTGGAACCCAGTGTGGAACAGACATGTCATGCGGTCTGTACGCCAACATCCTGACAGCTATAAACCCGAGGCATCGGCTTTGGTACGGCCGACGCTACCGGCGATCGCCATCGTATACCAAATACGCCAAGCCGTAGCGAACGGCAAAAGCAACAATGCTCCCCATGACCTAGCAGATTTGTCAGTAACTCCAGTGCACCACAAATAGATGTATCACCTGAACCACGATGAGTGCCTGTGTCAGGCGTTTTTCGCGCATCGGTCCTAGGCGCAACAGCAACACGTTCAGAAGGGTCAGGTTGGTTGCCTCGAGTATTGTCCCATCCGGGAACGTCGTAAGTTCAGTAAAGCCGAGTCCCGCTAGGACTTGCAGTACGAGAGTGGAAAGTCGCCGGGGCGACTTCAGAAATTGGGCTTTAGATGGGTGCAGGAGGTGTGTGTTTGGGTCGAAGCTAGGCACATACGTGAGTGAGTACGTACGCGGCGTTTGGGTGGGCTCGTACCGGGGAACGCGATGCCGAGGGCATGGTACGAGCCCAAATAATTGAGGACAAGAGAGAACAAAATTGAATATCTGCGGGAGGAAGAAGAGCAGGAGCGTTTTGGAAAAGTGTGCCTGGATGCCCACGACCGCGAATGCCATGCCCGTCACGTAGCAGAGCGTATCACCCGGGAACGCGCGCGAGGGATACCTGTCCACACCGGCCCGATGCGTCAACGTCGGTTTCCAATATGTACGTACGACAAAGCGGATTCACACACCAGTTGTGGTACAAGAAGCCAAGGCAGACGCCCACGAGCGGAAGCATGAAGTACAGACTGAAGAGGTGACGCTCGACCAATTCTGTACTGCCGTATGCCATGCCTGCACTCCAGACGCCGCCCACCTCAACATCCGCGCGACTCCCGAGAAGATGCAGTGGAACGCGGAAACCGGCTGGCCAAGGAAGGTACAGCAGATCGTTAAGGGCCACAGAGAGAGCAATAACGACCGCCTGTGAGACTTCGGATCCGTTGATCCCCGCGAGGATATTGATGCTATTCGTCGAGAAGGTGGAGAGTAACGACATGTACAAGTAGTACAGAGGACCTACACCACACACGCATCAGAAGAACTACCCGGGGAACAAAAAGGTTACGTACCGAGATTCAAGAGGGAGCCAAAAAGTGGTCGGAGGGGGATGGGGACCACAATGTGAGTGTTTCCATTGTCGGCATAGTAAACCATCAATAGCGGGATGGATGCGATGATAGGAATAGGAATCTTGTGTCTCCAGCGGATATCAAAGATGTCGTCCAAGAAGCCAAGCATGGTCGCAATGAGGAGCGAGAGGAGCGAAGACAAGTAAACGGAAAGCTACAATCATCATTAACCTTCATGTACAAGAGCGAAGAGAGAGAGCATCGCACTTGGTAGTGGGGGAAGGCGTTGATGACAATACCCTCGCGGACGGTATATTGGGCCTGTGACCCATTCAGGGAGGTTGGGGAGAATGCAAACGGAATAAATAGTATTAACATGAGGATATATACTGATGCACAGACGAGCCCCATGCTCTCTGGTCTGTTCGCGGGGTGTTAGCAAGGTATAACATGGAAAGGGGAAAACACACATTGGCGTGGTGTACGTCTTCAACAGGTCTCGACCTTTTAAGTTGGCTTTGACGAAGGTTGGGCCCAGGGCGGGGATGAGATAGATGGTCGCGAGGAGTGCGAAGATGGAGAAACCAACGGAGACATAGAGTGCCGGTACGGGGGGTACAGGATCGACAAGTGGACGCACGACGAACCAGGCCGCGACGGGAACGAGTGAAAAGAGGAGAACTGAAGGGAGACGGCGCGCGGGGAGCGTGTCAGACATTGGTGGTGGTCAAGATAGACGCGTAGGTACTGTACGGTTCCATGGCAATCTAGCCTACCGAAATGCCCGATATCCACGACTCCACGACCGGCTCCTCCGACCACAGACCAGCTTCAGAACACCTCAGTAATACAGGATGTAAAATAAAACACTCTCAGAAAGAGGGTCAGAGAGTCTACGGTACGTCCCTGCTCATCATATGGAACATCGAATCTGAAGCTCGGTTGCCTGTGCTATACTCTACATACAGCATCCAGGGCAATACCCGCGTATACAGTACTTGAAAGTAGTCCCGCATTACTGTTCTCTGCTGAGGAATACGAGGCACATGGAAGGCACACAGTGCTAAACCGTCATTCGTTCAGGTGGAAAGACGGGAGAATGGCACTCGCCCTTGGTCTTGGTGCGTTTGGCTATTGTCTCTTGACGCTATCTAGTTATTCCATCGTAGGCTCCCTCTTCAACCGCTCCGACACTCCGAACGTTTCGTATTCCATCGATACGGCCACAGAGTCCATCCGATTCACCACCGCACGGGCTGTTGAGCCTGATGAAGAGCTCTGCATCCGTTATAGCCCCAGTCCCGGTCTCGCGTCCGACGAGCCAGAGCCAGATGGCAGCGCCGATGAGGGGCATTCCGCCGCCCTCGTCGGTGAAGTATCAAACCACGCTACGCCCGACCCGAACGAGATCCTGCCCGACGACGACCTCCCATTCACCAGAGTGAAGCTCACCTCTGACGAAGACGACGAGGAGACGGCCGAGACCGTCCGCACAGGTGAGCACGTCCCGCGCTCTCGCACGCGTCTCCTGATGCCCAATCGCAAGTACAGTACAGGCCTGGGCAGTCGACATCCCCGACCCGCGACACATCACCTCCGCACTGAGGTAAAAAAAAAAAAACCAATCCCCCTTCATTCCCCATTTCGCTGACTCCTCCCCCCTCGTATCAGATGGCACAAATCATCCGGCCTCGACACGCCTACCCTCGCGCACCTCAAGCGCGTCCGCAAGTCTCCCACCGCATCGCATTCCTCCATCCTCCTCACCGCCGCGCCAATTGCGCCCACGCTCCCCACGGACCTCCCCCCACCCTACCAGCTGCCCGTCCCGCGCACTGCAGCGCTCACCCCTGCGTCCCTCGCGCTCAAAAACGCGCTCTGGCCGACCGTCTTTGCCCCACGCCGCAAGGGCGAGCCCGAGGACTGGTCGCGCGCCCGCGCGCACTGGGCCTGCGCCGCGATGGCTCGCGTGGTGCAGGAGGCGCAAGCCGCGCGCGCCGCCGGCGAGGTGCGCATCCCCTCCGTCTGCTATCTGCCTCTTAACGTATCACACACCTCAGCTCCCCATTGCATCGTACGTCCCCGCGCCGCCCGAAGAGCCCGCATGGCCGTCGTACCTCGCGCGCGACACGCGCGTCTCGTCTGTACACCCGCTGCGGCACGCTGTGCTCAACGTTGTGCGCGCGCTCTCAGATCCGACTACCGCCACTGCTGCCACCGCCGTACCGTCACCGTCGCTTTCACCGTCCCCGCAGACGCCGACGTCTACGTCCGCTACCCCCGATCCGAGTACGAGCCCAAGCCCAACCGCTGAGGCGACGACAGCGGTGACAGTCAAGAACGGCCAGCATTACCTCCTTACGTCGCGCGCTCTCTTCACGACGCACGAGCCTTGCGTGATGTGTTCGATGGCGCTCCTACACTCGCGTGTCAAAGAGGTGTTCTTCCTCATTCCGATGGAGCGCACGGGCGGGTGTGGCGGCGCGGTATGTGTGCCCAGACTCGAAGGCGTCAACCATCGTTTTGCGATCGGGCGCTGGAAAGTGGGCGCTGGCGGTGTGAGCGCACACGGATTGGAGGTTGAGGAGGATATTGACTCGTGAGTTGACGTATGAAATAGCGGAATCTAGACGGGATCAAGGAGAGCAAACATAACAAAATGTATCCCTCGTGTTTAAACGTCCCTGTCAAGTGTACAGGAACGGGTCATAAGTTAACTCTATCACGGAACACAAATCTAACATGCAAAACATAGTGGATATCATATCGATCGTGGGTCACAGCGGGTCAAGTCAATATCAGTCTCTATATCCGACGCTCAAAAATGGCTTTTCGTCGGCCGTGGGTCCCACATCTGCTCCTTAATGTACGTCAAGAGCGTGTTATCTGTTACGTGGCGAAGCGCGGGTGCACCGTCAACCGACTGCGAAAACAAGCCCAGTCAGGTCCAACGTTCCGAATCCTGTAATCAAATCAGACGTACCGCATTCTGCGCAGCCCTCACGACGGCCAGCGCAATCTTTGCGCTGATCTCCCGGATACGGTCAAGGCGTGGATACACAAGGCCAGCTTCGCGTTCCTCCCTATCAAGCGAGCCGGCAAGCGCAACGGATGCCTGCTCGACCATCGAATCGGTCACTCGGCATGCCTTGGCCAGCAAAGCGCCGAGTCCGATACCCGGGAAGATGTACATGTTGTTTCCCTGGCCTGGTTCGAAGGTCCTCTCGCCACGCGAGATAGGCTTGAACGGCGAGCCAGATGCGAAGATGACATTGCCATCGGTCCTATACGATCCCAACATCGTCAGTGCCAAAAACGTATAACTAACAACGGAAAGTGGTTACCAGTTGATAGCATCTTCATAGTCGACCTCGCTCAGCGACACCGGATTCGACAGCGGGAAGATAATCGGACGCGGGTTGTGCGATGCCATCGCCTCGACGACTTCTTTTGTGAACGCATTCTGTAGGCACAGAACTCACCATAGGGAACCCACGGTAACAATGAGATACTTACGCGGAGTGTGCTTAGACCGAACAGAGCGGTAGGCTTCACATAATTAATGATGTCGACTAGGTTGGTCAAGGGTGGGCCTTGGTAGTCGGTACGGGCAAAGACTGCACATTCGGCCAATGAGAAACCAAATGTGGTACAAGAAAAGAAAACAAACTAACACTTCTTGTGTTCTTGAAGGCCAGGACGATCAGCGGTGATCAAACCCTTAGAATCGACCGACTGCGATGGATATCGTGAACAACACATACACACCATGCAACGCGACGACAGCTTACCCAGATCTGCTTCGTGGCATCGGCCTCACTCATGCCTTGGAACTTGAAGAAGGACAACAATTGCTTGGCGACACCGACACCCGCGGAACCAGAGCCGAAGAATAGGATGCGGTGATCAGAGAGCGCCCTACCAGAGGCCTGCGATGCAATATGTGCCGCATTCAGGAAACCAGACAGTACGACCGAGCCTGTGCCTTGGATCTGTCAACGGCGAACTTTGTAAGCATCGGATCAAGTGCCGCACATCCATAAACGCTCACATCGTCATTGAAGCAACGGTACTTCTCACGGAAACGATCGAGATACTTGAATGCATTGTCCGTCGAGAAGTCTTCGAATTGCACGAGCAAGTTGGGGAAGACTTCCTTCATCGCGTCCATGAACTCGTCCATGAATTCGTCCATCTACAAATCATATGACCCGATGCTCGACTCCGCGAGGTCGTATAACGTACCTCTTCAGGAGACGGCCGCGGGCGGCGGACACCAATGTACAAGGGGTCGTTGAGGTATTTCTCGGTCGATGTACCAAGGTCAAGGCATATTGGCACCTGCACCCGGCTTTGGTTTCAGCGTCTACGTCCTCAAGCGTGCAGAAGATTAAACAGACCGCTGAAGACGGACGAATACCTGCGCCAGCGATGTAGAGATCACTGCAATCAAGCCTCTCGTCAGTTCTCTCCAGAGGACCGGAAGGGAACGTAATAAGCGCTAGTTCACTCGTACTCACAGCTTGCCCACCGCGATCGGAAGTCCGTTCGCGCCGAGATCACCGAGACCCAGAATACGAGAGCCATCAGTGACAACAGCGATACGGGCATCGCGGACATTAGGCCAGGTGGAAAGCACCTCGCGGATGCGGCCTTTGTCCCCGATGGACACATACATGCCTTCTGGACGACGCCAGATATGTGAGTAGTTTGTGCACGCGTCACCGACCTGAATCATCAAGCAGTCACGGGCGGGACATCAGTATATGGGTGAAAACTTTACCCCAACAGACATGCTCTTACAGTTGGAGTGTACAAGATTGGGACCATTTCCTGTTAACGGCGAACATCGCGTTAGGGAGAAGGAAGGTGCAGACACGAGGAAGGAGCACTTTCCCGCATGTTGTCATAAATGAGAGAGTAAAAGAGAGTAGGGTCACGATCCTTCAGGCCATTGAGATAGATGTATTTCTCCAGGCTGTTGTGTTTTGAGCGCAGCTGAGCCAGGCAGCGCGAGCGGTGAGTCGCCTGAGAGAACGCAGGTGGGGGCACCTTAGCGAGAATTTTGGTGGTGGTGGCATTCTTGGCGACTTGGGCGGCCATGGAGGCAGTAGCTTACAGAGTCGTGGGTGGGGTGGGGGAGTTGAGGGAACAAGTGGGGGGGGGAATAAATGTGAGACATTGTCTTATATGCAATAGTAACCAACGGAAGCGAAGCGAAACGGGTTGGGGAACGGTTGAAGTATGGGGTGGTGTCATCAGTCGGAATGCCGACTGAATGCACGCGTCCGAATGATTGGCCCCAAACATTCACTTTGAGGCACTGCACTACCGCATTTTGAAGTATCCCGTGCAAAATGTCCGTATGACGCGTGATCGTGATCATGCTAACCTTACTTATGGGGCGGATTGCACTCCTTCCGTATTTCGCCGAAACATGCGCTACATTTTCAGAGAACGGATCGTACGGAACACCGACAACGATCACTTAAACAGTAGAGGGGGGACCGTTTGGACACAGAAGTATACGGATCACCGCATACCACGGAATCCGACCTGCATGTTATTTCTCGAGAGTGAGAGCAATGCAAGACAACCAGTGACAAACAAATTAGGATCACCCGCGAAAACTTCGCTGGTGGAGAGAATATAGTATGATCTATAACCGGTCAGCTTGGTCAATCACGCTCCTGGTCAACACCGCGCCCGCACCTGAGCCGCAATTCCAGACCATCCGGAAAAATCACGCTCCAGCCGCAACATTCCAAGGACCAATTCAAAGTCACCAAAATTCCTTCCTCTTCTTGCGTATCTCGTTAAGGAGTGCAGCTTTCTCCCCCCACTGCGCCCGCGCCTTCTCGTGCTTCTGGTCACGTCTCTTCAGTGCGGCCTTCCTCTCTGGACGTGCCAGAGGAGCCTGGATGCCCACGAACGCGGGAGAACACCCGAACATTTCCGCGAGCCTTTTGCGCGTGTACTGCTTCGGATTTTGCAAGCGTAGGCGCTGTATCTCCCTGATTTTATCGTCCGACAAAGGGGGGGGTTCTAACTTGGGCCGCGCGAGCGGTGGTGGTAAAGCGGAATCCGTTCCCTGCGAAGGCGATTCTGGGAGCAAAAGCGGAGAGGTGGGGTTGACGGTGTACGAAAATGGTGTGGACGCGGAGGGTGGGGGACGATGAATGAATGTCAAGTCTTCAGGGAGTGACGTAGTCACTGTGTTGGGATTATTTAAGAGTGGGTCTGGGTGCCGCATTGGCGGCTTTTGAGGGAGCCGCGTTGCATAACCTCGGATAAGGGGGTATAAGCGCATCCACGACTTCATCGTTGAGGACGTTGCTAAACCTCTCAGAGACCTCAATTTGTTGCTAAGTATATTCCCACGTCCTCTTTGGTTATCACGTGAATACAAATTCCTTCTACCATTTGGCGGTATCTACAAACTTGCTTGAACACCCTTCTTTCACCCAGATTTTCCTTCTACACCCTTGGTGGTATCTGCAAACCCGCCTGAACACCCTTTCTCGCGTTAATCCTATCGTGCCACGCCTGAGCATATTCACGTAGTTAGTATATAGCCTCTTAGACAATAAAGCTAAATCTCCACCTTGAGGTTGGGCCATTCGTCCAAAGTCTTAGCAATAGTCCTCGCATGAGCAGTGATCCTATTCCCCAAACGGGTCCGGTCCGGTCAGCATTGGGCCACCTGTATATAATTAGGAACTTTTATACCAGGGAAACAAGTTAAAGTCCGCAATGGTGGGTTTTCCGCGTCCAGGGCCGGCGAGATAGTCGCGGTCCGAGAGGCGAATCTCGAGCACCCCATACAGTCTCTTGGTCTCGTTCACGTAGCCTGTGACGCGTATGAGATGCACAGGTCACATATCCCCGGCTGGCGCATACGTACGGTCACGAGCGAAAGGGATATCCTCCTTCGTCCCAAAAGTGAAGTAGCCGGCTGCCCCACCAACAGCTAAGCACACGATAAAATACGCAGGGGAACTTAGTCAGCGCACCTTGACCCTGCATGGGGCCAATTCCCCCATGCTACAGCAGCATCATCAGCGATTGAGTCAGCTACCTCGGCGAAGCTGCCCGAACTCACCGCAAAGCAAATCCACTGTAAAATTTCGCTGTAGTATTGGGTCTCGGAGGGGTCGAACGAAAACACATGGTCTTTGTCATAGTGTTGAGCGAGGTACAGCAAAATGGCAGCGGTCTCAAAGACATTGAAGTTGTTGTTGTTGCGATCGGTTATCACCGGGATGCGGCCGTTAGGATTGAGCTTGATGTACCAAGGCTCTTTCTGCTCCAACGCAGAAATGTTAATCCGGACTACTCTGCCAGGCGTACGTAATTAATGTCGATGTCCACTCTCGCGGGTCGCAAGATGGTGCGTACTCGTAGTCAGGCCCGCCATAGTGCGCACGCAGTTCCTCGAGAAACGTGCTAACTTTGAGCCCGTTCGGAGTGGGCGCGGTGTACAGAACGATCGGCTTCTGGGTTTCAGTAGGGGAGGACATTGCTCTTCTCGCGATAGAGGTCGAAGCAAACGAACGCGTAAAAATCTGGAGGCGACGTGTGGCCAATTCCATGTTTATAAGCTTTGCATTGTAGTGTTCCAGTGTCAGGAACGGCGTCAGGAACCATGATAAGGTGGGCTGAGTAATCCAAGATGGCGTGCTTATTCATTGGCTTCGGGCTTTCGCCGCTCTTGACTACTTCAGCTGATCTTGATCTTACAGAACCTGCATGATAAGCCTCTGGTGGTCTGCGAGTCTGTGAGAACACAACCTCAGAGATACTGCGTGGTGCACTACGTAAAGATGCTTGCATTTCTGCTGATAGATCAACCCATTTTTGTGTGGACTGTTTTTGTCCTGACCGACATGAAGCCGTTCCTTCAGATTTCGTATTACTCGTACAGCGAACTTTACATCTCCGGTGATCGATGATCGATAATCTTTGACGACACTCTAGGCTCTCTAACCTCGGGCCAGCACGGTCTGCCAGGCGCGCTCATATTGTACTGCCGGTTTCACAGCAACCCCGAGTTCCTCGGCCGCAAGCAAAACGAAGTGCGGAGTCCGCAGGAACTCACGCGCAAGCGAGACGATGTCCGCCTTTCCTTCTACCAAAACCTCGTTCGCCTGCTTTGGCGTCGTGATCAACCCAACGGCACCCACGAGGACGTCTGGATGAGCTTTTTTGACTGCTTCTGCAAACGGAACCTGGGAACGAATTAAGTCATTTACCCCGCTTGAGGAGAGAGATATGGGAGGGAGCGTACCTGATATCCTGGCTCGACAATCACCTTCTGTGCTGACCAATTACCACCGGAACTGACGTCGATCAGGTCCACGCCCAGTTTCTTTAGCTTGCCCACGAGTACGACGGTCTGCTCGACGCCCCACTGTAACCATCTTCCCTCCGAGTCTTTTTCGGGACCTTCTGCCCAGTCCGTAGCGCTGAGCCGCACGAAAAGCGGTCGGTCGCCCCAGGTTTCACGGACGGCTTTGATTACGCGCAGGGGGAAGCGGATGCGATTCTCGAAAGACTGGCCCCCATAGTGGTCCGACCGCGTGTTAGAGAGCGGGGAGAGGAACTCGTGGATCAGGTATCCGTGGGCTCCGTGCAACTCTAGGAAATCGACTGGGAAGTATTTCCCTTCGTCAGCGCGAAATGAACGGGTTTACTCAGAGCGCGAGAGGAGGCGCACAGCCAGCCGCTATAGCCCGCTTGGTCGCGGCTACAAACCCATCTATGACGCGTTGGATATCGGCCTCTGTCATCTCTTTAGGAGTCGGGAACTGGTCCGACCAAGGGACAGTCCCAGTCCCATAAACTGTGAGCGCGAAACGTCAGCGAATAACGAACAAACCCGTCACAGGCGCAGCGACGGGCATAAGAATGTATGGCGTACCGTTGTCCGGCCATCCCCCCTCGTTGGCGAAGGCGGTCGAGGTATTCGCATGGTGCGTGCGATCAGCACTCGACTTTACCCACGGGGCGAGCGTTGACGCCTTGCGGCCCGCATGGGCGAGTTGGATGCCGATTTTGGCCGTCTGCGCGTGCGCAAAGTCGACGATCCGCCGGAGCGGCGCGATCTGCGAGTCCGTCCAGAGCCCCGCATCCTCCGGGGAGATGCGACCCTCCAACAAGACCGCGGTCGCCTCTATGACGATTCCGCCGGCGCCGCGCGTCGCGAAACCCTGTCCACCCAAGCAGCGTATTCCGTCAGCGTCTATCTCTGCGGGTGCCTGAGGGAAGAAAGAGTACGCACGCCAATGTGCACCAAGTGCCAGTCAGTTGCGTGGCCGTTTTCCGAGCTGTACTGGCACATCGGCGACTGAGAGAATGTGTGTGTATGTATTGGTACCGTATGAGAACGGCCCACAAGACATGATAATTCATAAGTGCGTGCAGAGCAAGCAACCACTGGAACTCAAGTGGGCAACGCTACTCACCACAAAGATGCGATTCGGGAACGTCACCCCCCGAATCGTCAACGCTTTGAACAGTGGGGGCAAATCTTTATTACGTGGGAAAGTCACCTGGGGGCATAATGATTTGTTTAGCCTCGGCGATCCGTAAACACAAGTCAGAGGGCGTGGGACCCACCGGGGGTAAAGCAGTGCCTATGGCAGGCTCGTTGAGCGGATAGAACTCCTTCGCTCCAGGAACGGGCTTGTTGATGTTAAGGGTCATAACTGCTCTGAGTTGCTAGTATGGCGGCTGATAGCAGGCGATGGTGTGAAGAGGTTTTAAGTTGAGTGATAGTGGACACAGACGCTCGGTATCTTTTAATATGTTCAAGCCGATTGGTGATATCATGATGATGATGCATGTGCTCACCAATAAGTAAATAGAACTCGTGTAAAACCTACCTAGTCACGGTACATCCCTACAGTACCAGTACTAGGCATTTTACGGTCGCTTGGCATCGATGGCATCTTTCGCACTCGAGCTGCCTGTTGGCTTGAACTTGCAACCAATGCTACAGTAAGAATACAAGAACGCATAGCTCACTGACAGTACTCACCATGAAGTTTGTGTTTTGAACCTAATTCCGAGTGTCGATTGATGGCGTCATGATCATGACATTCCTTACCATTACGTCGCACTCCCGATACGGTATTACGAACACCGTTTTCCCCCGACTCTCTTCCAAGGCCGCCCACAATCGATTTCCATCGAAAGGGCTGTTTCCGATAGGCATCCATGTGTGTGTCCGTAGGTTCCGGCCGTGCCCCTCTGTGAAGTGCGAACGCAAATGGGTATATGAGGGAGAACGTGATGAGGCTGTTGCGGCTCTACGCTTGGCTACTAAGCTAGATGGCCTACATTTTCCTCCACTGGGTACCAGTTTTGGTTATCTCCTTAGGCTTATGGGATGGGTAGTCCGACTGGGGTACTTGTACCACTTCGGCGCCTATGCGCGTGACGTTTAGCCCACGAGAAATCCTTGCTATTATCACGACTGGCCGAGCCGACCTCTACTACATCCAACGTTCTCTGCACAGTACGAAGAGTAGCGTGCTCGCCGCGACAACTGCCCATGCAACACGTACTTCGGGTAACCCTGCGCTCTTCGCCAATATACCTGTGGCGATCTCTGGACACACCTTACCGCCCCGTCGAAGTGCCG
>QFDV01000055.1:96347-122882 GCA_003315845.1 Lactarius trivialis
GGCTCATTTGGTTGGAAGACGGCGTCGGCGTTCCAGGTGAGGCCGTGCGGGCTCTCGCTGCCGATGTTTGTGAAAAGCGCGAGCATTGGCGGTTTGGATACTACCATGGAATGCTCTTCGATCGAGAGAAACTTCATCTGTACTACAATTAGGGAGGAAGCGCGGTCGGAAGAATCCCGAGCGTACGGGAGTCGTGATGAAGCCTGGCGAGTAATCAATGGCCTCCTTCCGCGCGGCGTTTAGTGATCTGAATTGCTGGACCAGGGGTTTTTCTTCCTGATAGGCTGTGAACCAGAGACTGCAACCGACGAACGAAGATTCAGCGGAGAGCGGGTAGAGATGAGACGTGTCATCGCTCACGCCTCGCGATTGTATGGGTCCGCCCCTCCTTGGTACCCCTGCTCTTGGCCTGGAACCGCAGTTAGGATCAGTAATTAAACGGGGAGGCGCAATAACCCACCATAATAGACGATGGGAACGCCGTCGTGGACAAAAGGGAAGGTCACGGCGTTACGGATAAGCTACCAGTACCGTCAGACAAGACTTCCACGCAAAGGAAAACGGGCAAAATGTACCCCAGGATCTTTGGTCAAGGAGGCCAGACGTGGCTGATCATGGTTCTCGACAAATGACGCTGTACGAAACAGACCGTTCTTGTACGTCTGTTGGGAACTGTTCATGGAGCTCACAACCGACGAGAAGTGTCCTTGAGGATTCAGGAAAGTGCCCCTCACTTGGAAGTAGGTTGGATAGTCAAGGATGGCGCCGAAAACATCTGGAAACACAACCAAATGTTATTTTCGACGGATATCCCAGTACAGAGTTGGGGCCCTACCGGTGTACTGAGCCGCATAGCTGGTATCGTTGGCTAGTATTTCGCCGAGTGTAAATACACCCGCCGACTTGACAAACTCCGGCCAGAAGTCCTTGCGAATGTGCTTAGCTGTATCAATGCGCAGCCCATCTATACCATAGTCTTGTACAAGCTTGGGTATCCAATCGTTTAACTTCTCGACGACGAATGGATTCTCCGTGTTGAGATCGGGCAATGGTAGCTTTGCGTCTCCGAGCCAGCACTGTTCCACAGTCGTCTGATTTCCGGTATCGGTAGAATCAGCAACAAAGCACCGCTTATGAAAGTAGGACTCGTCGTTGAACGGTTCGGGGAAGTCGGTGAAATTAAACTTAGGGCCCGGAGCGGCCAAGTGGTTCACGACAACGTCCAACATGATGTACATGCCGCGGTTGTGCAGAGCCGTGCAGAGTGCTCGCAGGTCATCTGCGGTACCGAAATGGGGGTTCAGGGAGTAGAGGTCCTCAGTCCAGTACCTGCAGCGGCGGTAGTGAGTTGGGCACGTCGAGACAACCAGCAGAACTACTACACACCCATGGAACGCCTCGCCTTGGGGGGTGACACCTTCAATATTGGCTGAGACTGGAGAGATCCATACGGCGTCGAATCCCATGCTTTGAATGTAGTCCAAGTGTCTCGTGATGCCACTCCAGGAGCCCCCACAATACTCACGCGCACCCGTGTCACAAGGCAAAGTCGAGTCATTTGAGGTCGCAAACCGGTCTGTGACCACCTAAAATCCTGTTCTGAGACGTGTGCCGATTAGAGGGCGGGCGGCGGGTTACCTGATAAATGGATCGAGTGCTCCAGTCCGAAGCGGTAGCTGAAAACGCGGGTACCGCCAAGGTAATTGTCCCGAAAAGGAATGCGAGTGAACCTGTGAGCATTCTGGTGCTAATAGGCGAATAACGAAGGGGTTGCAAGCGTTGCGTGTCTTGAAGGTGATAGAAATGTTGTTGGTGAAAGGAATGAAGGAAGAGTATCTGTGATGGCTCCTGACACGCTGAGAGGTATCATGACTTCCAACGAGCGATGCAATTTCACTCAATCAAGATTTTGGTATCCATTGGGTGTATGAGTCGCGTCTCAAATTAATTAATGGCCTAAGTTAATATCCTGAAGCGAGATACTCAGTCTACACCGTAGCGGAAGGCTGAAATCTGAGAAGTTTTCGGCGCATGTGTTCAGTCTACAGGTCGACGCGTCAGAGAGAACGAGCCAAAGCGCAACACGTATCGACTCGGAGTCGGTTTATAAAAGAGGGAAGCTAGAATTATGCCCGGATCAAAGCCGGCGCCAACAAAGGACAGTTGGGAAGTATAGTGCTCAGATGCAAGATCGCAAACACTGTGTCACGAGAAAGTAGAAACGGGGGTTAACAACTTGAACAGAACTGAAGCAACAATCGTGATGCTCCCCGAAGAGTCGCACGATAGATTACAATGTTGGAGGCACAGTACCGAGGGTATTTCCAAGAGTAGGTTGTGATAGAAACTTCACCCGGATGATATCGGCGACGTATAGACCACCTCGATCTTCGCAGACCGCACCATGTTTGTCCATCCGGGATACCTGTATGATCAGTGGGTCTAGCAGAGTCGCTCACTGACCAACTTCTGAGCACTGACCTAGCCTCCGCCCATATGGCCAACAAATCACCCGGTCTGAGTGCGCCAATGATTTCGTTACTCTTGTCCAGGACGACTTCTTTAGTCTGCCAGGTTCTCGACGCATGCAAGTTGGTGTATATCCTCCAATCGGGAGGAGTTTCTGCGGGAGAACTCTCGTTTGGGTTTCGGACGAGAGCCAAGTCGAGCCAAGTCCACGAATTATTGAACGTCCCTTGGTCTTGCGGGTAGCTGCTCCAACCTTGGTCGTGGCTCTCCGACCGAATGACGACGCGCGATATGAATTCGGAGTCCACTATGGGCGAGGTGAGCACAGCCTGGAGGCGCGCATCCCGGGCTTCGAGGGGATGGTCAAAGTGACGCGCCGGCATGGCAAAGATGCTGTGCGGGTAGTACTCCGCAGCGTCTAGAATGATCTCCACGAGTTCTAAAGGGAAATGACGGATGAGCATGCCGTGGGTGGCGAGGACGTCCGCGCGAGATGGGGTGTACTGGTCTGAGGATTCGGACTGGGACGATATATCAGAAGATGCGACGCTTGAGCTCGATTGAGATGCGGATTCGTGATAAGATCCGAGTAATTCTCCTGGCTGGATTGAATTGGCCGCATTAGAGGGTGCAAGACTTGACGTTGAGCGAGACGGAGATGGACTGTACTGCCCTGGAGCGTCTGCAATCGGAAGAATTTCGCGCACTGAAGGGGGGATGGAAGGTACAGGGCTTGAGGCTTTGCGTGATAGCTCTGGAGAGGGATTGTGTGGCTCCGTGCGGGCTGGCGACGAAGTTTTATCGTTAGAAGATTGTAAATCGCTTGCACCTGAGGGAGATCGGGAATCTTTCGGGACGGCCGAAGGGATCGCAGCCATCGATGGTTCCAAGGGAGGTGTAACATTGGTAGAACTGGACCCACGGGCTGTGCGAGATGTGATCCTTGAAAAAAAGCTCGGCATCCTAGGCTATTGGTTTCGCACCGAGAATATCACAAGAGAGAGAGAGAGACTTATTATAAGTACCTGAACATGCCGTTGCCACGACGCTGACATGAGCTTCATCACAGGCTATATGGGGCTAAGCCGCGCGGGCGCCTCTTGACTCAGATATTGGACACCAGGACGAAGCAAGTCGCAAGACAACGATCGTACGAGTCGCACGAGAGAGCTTGAGCGCTTGAAGAAATGACTCCATGGCGCACACGGCACTCTAGCACCCTCAATATACAAGTAATACTTCATTCATATTGTACGAAGCTGCAACATACAGCCGTCGAAGAAACGATAGATGCAAGCACACTCACTAGCGGCTCCACATCTTTTCTGTTTACTCTTGGAGTGGGACATTGCAGTGTGTGTCGCATGACTGAGTAAAATTTTTTCTGTACTCCACAATGGATGTTTATGACAAAGGCCACTTACGAAACTGCCAAATATCAAGGCGATGTGAAATAAATTATTTCGATACGTGGTCTTACTGTAAGCTGGGATCGATCCTCTTGGGGCATACAGACAAACAATACAGTACTGTATGTTGGTGCCCGCCTTCTGCCAGTGCTTCAGCTCTCGGTCTTGTGGCCAGAATTTGGGTTACATGTAATAAAATAATAGTAAAATGACTTATTTCTGTTACATAAGCCGGCCCCCTCCATAGCGTAGATGCAGTCATACTGTACAAATACTTTCTAGAGTAAAAATGTTAAAAATGGCGTGTGTGGGTACTCTGTCCGGCGAGTTCCAAGGGTGTTACGACGTAAAATTATTCTCGTGGTGGTCGTTCTGTAGTCTGGAATAAATTGACGGCGCGGCCCGCTCAGATAACTCGATCTTGGTCTCCGTCGTCCGTCCTTCGCCGTCCGTCCTTTTAACACTATCATGGCGTCGATGAGCACAGAAGAGCGTGTCCAAGCCGTTTCGCAATTCCTGTTGCAGTCACCTCCAGGAGAGATCAACGATGTACTAAATGGTCCCATCATTGCTTCGCCCGATATCAACATCACGTCGCTGATACCCTCCGATTTGTACAGATGTACGCACGCTCGTCGGGGATGATGAGAGTCTAGAAGCAGGCGTTCTTCCAGCGCTACAGAAATATAACCTCGAGCAATTTACTGTGGCGGAGGTTCCTGGCGCGGGGCACACTGTGAGTACTACACACTCAACTTGACCATCCGTACTCATCTCCGACTAATGCGTGATGTACGCAGTCTATTGTGAGTGAAACGGCACAAATACCTGGAGAACAGGATCGGTTCCTTGATCCGAGGTCAAAATCAAGCTTCTTATTTGATCATCTGTCGCTAGTACGTCTCATCCTCTCTACTTTCTTCATACCCATTTCCCACTTGCACCATAGGAAGCTTCCGACCCGCAAACGCACGAACCCGAGGAGGCCTCAGAACCTTTCCGGTACTCCTTATACGCTGAGAAGTTGTTAATTGTTAATCCCCCCCTTCGCAGATCTGCCTTGGAAGCATCCACGTTGCAGTACATTTCTTCACATTTCAACGATGGGACGGCGTCTGTGTTCGCAACGTTCAATAACGCGATGCGCTTTATCATTCAGATCGTGGCGAATAAATACAATCCAGTGAATTTTTGGTGAGCTCCGTCACTTCAGCCAATACTAAGGTCTGGGCAACTCATTTGCAGCAATCCCGCAGGTCAGGACGGTGGCGTTCTGAATATATCGTCGACCTCAACGCGCGAACAATCACGGGGAGAATCCTGGTCAATGTACACTATTATGAGCAGGGAAATGTAGCGATCTTCAGCCTTCCTCGCATACGATGATGTGCTACTCACGCCATATGATTGTCGGGCAGGTGCAACTTGAAACGAAGCACAACGCGTCGATAGCAATCCCGGCTTCGGTTACCGCTTCCTCCCCTAGTGTATCCTCGAAGAAGGTACTCGCTCTGATTGCGGACCAAGAAGGTGCATACCAGGAGTCGCTGGGGGACACGTATCACGAGATGGGCGAGAAGACTTTCAAGGGGCTCAGACGAGCACTACCACTGACTAGGCAGAAACTTGATTGGGATAAGGTTCGTCCTTCCCTTCTGGACCTGATGAGGTGATATTCACCGGTATTAGGTTCTGGGGTATAAACTCGGTGCCGAACTGTCGGCCAGCAAAGGTGTCTTTGGGGCCTCCGGAGGATCTTCGTGAGAGGAAAGAATAAGTATTTAGCTGGTGTGTATTCCATAAACTATTCTAACAAGACTGAGAAGGAACTTTAGTGCTAGGGAAGCATCTCTATTGTACACTCGGGTCTTTTATGGCGCTCTTCGTGAAGTTGAAATTACTGGATTTTTCGCGCAGCGAGATACAGATCTTTAACGTATTCAACCCCTCAAACTCATCCCTGCTCGTTCAATTGGCTCACCGCGAGGATTGCAACCTAGAATCCGCATACAAACACTGCCCACGCCATTCTCTCTCGGAATGTAGTACTGTACACTTTCGGGGGTTGCACGACTGCGAGCGCTAGCGCTAGATGCGAACGTCGGCTCAGAAGTGAAGCATGGCATTACAGTACGCGGAGAACACTTGCGCGAGCAAGAATAGGCTGAGTTCGAAAGATCTCGCATTGGGCCAGTCCCGCAAACTTTTTGTGCCATTTGGGGAGCTGACAATGCCTGACATCCTACCCCTTGAACTGCTCCTTCGCGTTAGTTCTCCGATCAGAGCCGCCGCGTGTGAACCCTGCGGCCTGCGGGCTCATCTTTTTTTTTTTTTTTTTGAATCAACTGCGGGCTCATCTTGTATTCCGGATAGTCGAGGTCCAAGCTTCAAACTTCAAGTTTTGTGCGCATATGTTCAAGGCTCCGAGGCATCGGCGTTCACTAACGTACCGAAGCCTGAATGAGTTTTGAGGCGGATGGCCTGTGTTGCCCCACCGTGACCCTTTGGGCACTGCATGCGTTGACTGCACATGCCAGCGTGGTGGACGATGTAGACCCAAGAGTGATAAATTTAGGACAATCAATAAAGGGGACATAAGGCACACTTTTGACAAATTTAAGGTGTACTAAATGGTGTACGATGAACAGGAAAGGACTGGAAAGGTTCAAATCTAGGAGAGGTCTAATCACGACAAAAAAACAATTCAGGGAAGGCCTATTACTGTAAGTTTACTGTAATACGCGACGTGACTGCCTGTCACCGTAGCCCCGTTCCTGGACGAAATGCCCCAGACGCCCTTCTGCAGGCGTGCCTAACGGACGCTTAGAACGGCTGGATCCGAGACTAGCATCGACCCAACACAAGAATGATCTCTCCCTCCCTACAGTAACTGCGATCAAATCCCTGGGCCACTAGTGACGACTATATTGGAATCCCCAAACTTTATTCGTGGCGGGGTATTAAACAACCTAGCTTGCTTACATTGGCATCAACATGCCTGCTGCCAGTGCTATCGTTGACCTCAGCACTACCTTCGGGGAACTTTTCATCGGGTTGGTTCTCAGTACTATGTTAGTCCTCCCTTTGGCTCTTTACGGTATTTCTCCTGAGCTATTGGACTTGTAGCCTCTTTGGTTTGGGAATTGCACAGACGTGAGCCCGAGTGGACCATTCTCCTTTCTCGCGCTGATGTAAATGTGCTGTTCTTGTAGATGGATATACTTCTGGTAAGTAGTCCTTGTGTACGGACGCAACAAACTGACCGGTTCCAGGCACTATGGGAATAAAGACCCAAAGAGACTCAAGTTATTCATAGCGTTCATACTGTGTGTAGTATTGCTCGAGTCTCAACTTATTCAAGTTGAAATGTTGTTTTCATTAGAGTTGTGGACATCTTCCACACATTTTTGTGCATTTATATGCTCTACTGGTGAGACGGCACTGCGCACACTGACCTCCATGTGCCAGTGCTCACTATAGTAGGTACCTGGTCCCGAATTTCGGTAATCTCGAAAACCTGGACAACAGTATTTGGTGAGTCAACTGACTTTCGGGCTGGCAGCTTTGTCATTCTGATCTGTATTTTAGGCCCTTTGACGTACGTAACCCTGAACCAGCCTGAACGATCTTACCTCCTCACCCACTCACGCTACATCCGCCTGATGTAGGTTCAGGCCAATATCAGTGTACGTTTTGCATATTGTAATCTGTCACGTACTTACCGAGTGTCACTGCAGGGCATCTACATATCTTCCGTGCACTTGTTCGTCTTTTGCGCTTTGTCCTTAATTTTCTGTTGTCCTAATGCAGCGTAGGTATTACGCAAGACGAGTTTACATCAGTGAGTCTTATATTCTGTCGGTTACTGCACTTCCAAGCCCATTTCCTACCAGTGACCCGAAATATCATCTTTCCGATCATCATGGTAAGTTATTGTAGTTGAGTGACCGAAGCACCTCTGAGTGTAGTTTCGCAGGTGTGCATAATCATTGCTGGCAACGGTAAGTGCACTTGTTGTCTCCTGGGAGGCATGTCCGTGACATATCTTCCTTCGCATCTTTCGTAGCCCTCGGGTATGGTGAGTTGTCTGCTTTGCATTTACTGCTTCGTCCCTGCAACTTTGAATTCTAGTTGTCACCGCAAAAGAGTAGGTATAGGTCCCAACCTCCTCCTTGGGTGTATCAAATAGTTGAAACCCGTCGTTAGGCTTGGTGTCAAGCAATTCTCCAAGAGGCACTACAATCATGTATGTTTCGACTTACACCACATTCATGCACGCTAACAGCTTAATAGTGGCTAACAGAAGCGGGGATGTTGACAGCTGTTGCGGTGGATGTCATGACCGCTTCGATAATGTGCTGGTGCCTCTATCGCATGAAGACCGGGTTTGTAAGGTGAGCTCGTCCTTTGGACATTTGTGCCGTAGATCTAGCTGAGGTTCATGCACAGAACTGATTCCATGATCAAGACCCTGATGGCTTACACCATTAACTCAGGATTGGTGACAAGGTAAGTTCCTCGTCTACACTGATCAATGGTATAAAACTAACTTCAGCAGCCTCCTTACTATCTCCATGATTATCAGCGTAAGATATTTTGGTCTCATCTTTCCCTTGAGATCTTATTTTATGACCAGTTCATGGTTGCACCCTTAACTCTGCTCTCGTATGCAATTTTCTGGGTGGTGTGCAAATGTACGTTTACAATAGTCTCAGGCGCAGGTTTGATCAACCGACATTTACCCTACAGGCTGGATAAACTCTTTGCTTGCCACGTGAGTCCATTTGGTGTGTTATCGTGGGTCTAACTTATCACCGTCTCCACTTTCAGGCTAAACAGTCGGGACTACATTCGCGACCGGTCAACCCCTGACCATTCAGATGCATTCAACTTGTCTTCGATCCGAATTGGCGCACCGAGTGAGGCCTATGGAGATAAATCCAGACAAACTCGTGTTTCTGTCATCATGCACCCTTCGACTGGACCGGACTCTGCAACGAGTAAATCTGACCACAATGTAGGGCCTACTTTCGAAGTTCCAAAACCGGTATGATACTTGCAACTGCTCGCAAATCGTTCCCAGATTGATACTTATTTTATCCGAAGGACACAACTGTCATTCCTTGTTAAACCTTGGAATTGTGCATGTAGAGTCTTTTCACGATCACGGTACAACTTAGGGGGGATGAAGTACTGCAGATCGCAAGTGCTCTCGTACCCATGTAGTTAGTGGTGTTACTCGTAAATATGTGCGCATGTCATGGGTACTTGGGAGGTGGTGATAATGTGACAGTGGTAGCATCGGGTAGAAGTATTCAAGTTGAGGATACAGAACCCAGAACGTTGGTCTGTCAGTGA
Organism: Lactarius trivialis; assembly: GCA_003315845.1. Taxonomy (NCBI): domain Eukaryota; kingdom Fungi; phylum Basidiomycota; class Agaricomycetes; order Russulales; family Russulaceae; genus Lactarius; species Lactarius trivialis. Next base: position 105,584 of record QFDV01000055.1, read on the forward strand.
AAACCCAAATAACAAAGTGGCGCTGACATGTGCATACAAGGTTCTTAGAAGGTTCTCTCGATTGGCAAAGTCGAATGGATCACTTCAGGAATGCATCTAATAAAAATGAGTACATTTGCAGACACCCCGTTGCCGCCTCCAAAGCCTCCTTCAATGCTTCCCGACTCCTAAATAATGTCTTCAGATCAATGGTTTCGACAATTTGCTTCCAGTCTTTCAAACCCAATGAACACACCCCACTCTCAATGTAGCACCGCGCATGGCTATCAAATGCCTTTCTCCTCAATACGTCACATGGTGATCCCCCGTGCTCCTCCGAGTCTACCTCCTGCGATCCAATGGCGTCTGGGACAAGGGCGAGTTGGAGACACTCCATCGTGTTTAACATCCATGTCTGCCCTTGGTCGGAGAACCTGCCTTTCGCTGCATCGAATTTGTTGCAAAGTTTCTTGCCATATCCCAAGGGATAGCCTTCCGAACCGCAGTGGTAACGTGTTTCTAGGCAGTCTTCGTAGAATGAACATTGTCCGCGAACAGGATTGGAACAAAGAGTCAAATTCAAGGACTCGTTTGAGATAACCTGTGATAGGAAGAACTCGGAGACATCGGCTTCCGTGATGGGCCGCATGGAATCTGGGTTGAAGTCCTCGTCGGCTGCCGCCCGCGAAAATGAAACCAGGCAAGCGAAGCCCAAGAGGATGGGTGAGAACATCCTGACCAACACGAGCACCTATCAGCATGTTTGACAATACATGCGAAAGCACCGTTTAGTAACTTACTGTTTAGTACTTCAATTCACCGTGCCCAAAAACGAGGTTGAGAATGGTTTTTTTTGTTTTTTTTGGCGCCAATGAAGACGGTACCCGCTTACCAATATAAGTGCTTACAATATGACCATAATACTTATGGTCATATTGTAAGTACTTGTAAGTCGACACAAACACTACCAACCCGGTTATAAACACTTATAATCTGCGCAAATTAATTTCCATATCGGCAAGCGCCGCAAATTCACCGCAATTTCCGACCAATTTTGCTGATGATTCTTCCGCCACATTTGTCTTCGCTCAGATCCAAATCTTAATGTCACATTTTCCCTCCTTCAACCATAATCTGCTCGAGTATAAGAGTGCATGTATGGATCAGCCGCCTGCCATCAGCGCGAACCGCAGCGGACAGCATGGTTTTCTTTCTTTTCACGGCCTTTTCGCTCGTCTCTAGCTCTCTTGCAAGTGGCATTCTTGGACCCTCAACCAGGGACACTCCTCAACATGACTTCCAATCCGTCTGCCATCAAATTACATCCGTCGTATCGAACGCGTCCCAAGTGTTTTTCCCTCGTAAGCACCCTTCATCATGTTATGCGTGTCTATTGTTGAGCACGCCGACCCATTGAAAGCTTCGACTGAATACTTTTCCGACAATGAACATGCATGCGTCTTGAGCGACGAGGTGTCTGCTTGCTCCGTTGAACCTGGCTCTGCTCAAGACGTTGGCCTGATCGTACGCAGTCCAACGTCACTGTATACAGTGACTAACCACCGGCGACAGTTGCAAATTCTGGGCAAGTCACGCACACCATTTGGCGTGAAGAGCGGTGGCCATGCCACAAATGTTGGCTTTTCCTCCACTTCTGGTGTCCAGATTTCTCTCGCTCGTTTCAATACCTTCAAGGTCAACACTGAAGCTCATACCGTTGAACTTGGGCCCAGTCTCTTGTGGGGCGACGTTTATGAACGGTTGGACCCGTATGGAGTGACGGTAATTGGTGGAAGGACTCCTGGAGTTGGCGTTGGTGGACTGATACTCGGTGGTGGTGGGTGACGACTGCTTCTCGCTACACATTATCAATAATCATCTGGATTCTTTCAGGCTACTCCTTTAAGAGTAATGAGTACGGACTTGCCATTGACAATGTTGTGGCATATGAGCTGGTGCTGCCGAATGGCACGGTCAGAACGGTTACAGCAGATGACTGCGATCTGTGGTTTGCACTTAGGGTAAGCAGGGACGACAGCTCTCATCGTCCCTTGGCTGAATTTCCTTGCAGGGCGGTGGGAACAACTTTGTGCGTTGCTCAGGGTGCCTCGCACTGGGAGGCTAAAACTATGTTCAGGGTGTTGTAACAAAATTTACGGTCAAGTCGCATCCGCAAGGCCAAATATGGGTTAGTACCTCTGACAAACTTTGAAAAGTACCTTTCCGATGACATTCACATGGGGCCAGGGCGGTAATATTCTGTATGGACCAGACCAACTGGATGCGGTCAAAAATGCGACCACAGAGTTTAGCAAAGTTACAGATACAAAAGCGACGCAGCTTCTTGATCTCTTGTACTCATCCGGAGAGGTTTGTTACTCACAGTGTCAAGACCGAGATTCTTATGTGCACCACAGGTCATCTCGGGTGTCACTTTGTTCTATAATGCCCGCGAGCCTCCTCCGGGGTTTTTTTGACCCTTTCCTCCGCATTCCAAATCAACAACGAGATGTACGAACGAGACCGTATGCGGATCTTGTAAATGTTCAGGCCGTCCCCGTCGGACTCCGGTGAGTATCCAATTCACAGTGGGTCGGACACAGCACTTATCTGGCACTGGCAGTGGCCACTATTGTGGATTTCCTACCACCAACTATTCGCTTCCTTTCCTCGATGCGATAACCGATCAGGTCTTGGTGCGAATATTCTCATGCTCGTCGAACGGACAGCTTTACATGATTTTTAGTACTGGGGCTCGCGGCTCACACCCCTGGGTCAGAACGTGACCGTTGCGGCTGTCGTAGAGCTGTTTGATCGCACCGTATTCACCCATGGAATGCCCTCCGCCTACCCGCCCAATCGTTCCCGAGTCTCATTCCCTTCGCTCTTGTCCATCTCGTGGTTGAATTCGTCTTTAGACGAGACGATGACACATGCGATCCGTAAGAGCGCAGACAGCCTTCGCGCGGCTGCCCTGAAGGATGGACAGGATGTGGAGCACGCAGCGGTGTACCCGAACTACGCGTTGTTCGATACGCCGCTAGAGGATATGTATGGGCAGAATGTGCCTCGGCTGCGTGCGGTGAGGCGAGCCATTGACTCGGAGGACGTGATGGGTCTCGCAGGAGGTTTCAAATTTTGAATGGGTTGTTAATCATAACATCCGTTTTTGTTATTAGCTTCCGTCCTCAGAACGGGCTCGTGTCACTCCCATCCTTTCCAGCAACATCTTGCCAGCAACGTCAGGAAAACCCACAACTTGAACAGTCCAGTGGTAACGTGTTTCCAGGCAGTCTTGGTAGAATGAGCATTTCCGCGAACAGGATTGGAACAAAGAGCCGAATTCGAGAACTCACTTGGGATAACAAGAACTCGGAGACATCGGCTTTCGTGATGTGCCACATGGAATCTGGCTTAAAGCCATCGTCGGCTGTCGCCCGCGAATATGAAACCAGGGAAGCGAAGCTCAAGTGGATGGGTGAGAGCATCCTGACTAACATGAGCAACCCTTATCAACATGTTTGGAACTCGCGCGAAAGCAACGTTCATTAACTTACTTTAGTACTTCAATTTACCGTGTTGTGAGATTAGCCCATCTGTTCGGCATCCGAAAGCGCTTACGTAGATTATAACATGATTTACTATAGGCTTATATTACAGGATAACCACTGAAACTTGTAATTGGTCCGGATCCGAGCACACCACGAGCGTACCACAACCAAGACCACAACACCCAAAAGGAGAAGAGCTTCTGATTAACATATAAAGATTCGGGATGGCCTGTGCTTATGGTATATGTTCAAGTTCTGGTCGGTACCCATGTGGAGTACTGATTTGCATTGCACAGGAGAGTGTGACAAACATGCAGCGACAATCAATATTCTCCCCGACGATATCATTCTAGAAATATTTGCCTTCTGTATATACCCCTATGGGCACTCCGTTGAACGTACGGAGGTATGGCAAAGGCTGGTGCATGTCTGCCAAAGATGGCGACAAAATCATATATGCATGGCCACGCCATCTCGATTTGCGACTTTTCTGCTCAAATGGAACGCCCTTCAGGAAGTGTCTCAGTTGCTGGCCACCTTTTCTTCCCATCTCCATTGCCTATCACCTTCCTAACAGCGACTATCGCGATCCTGAAGATGAGGAAGATCATGATGTTGAGCTCATTGCTGCACTAGAGCACCCTGATCGTGTACACTACGTTAATCTTGACATCACAACCTCAGGGGTAGAACTTAAAGAAGTTGTCGCGATGATGCAGGTGCCATTTCCGGTGTTGACACATCTCGAGCTCATAGGATATGTGGAGGTGCCCTCTCTCCCCGGTGGATTCTTGGGTGGATCTGCCCCATGTCTACGACATCTCCGCCTGGCAAACATTCCCCTTCCAGAATTACCATCGCTTCTTTTATCGACTCGTGACCTCGTTTCTCTTGAACTCGACGGTGGTTACATTTCACCGGAGGCGTTGGTTATGGGTCTGGCCGGTTTGACCAGGCTCAGGACCCTATGCATCGATTCACCGATTCCTCCTTCTGAACAAACGAGAACGCTCCCGGCCCCAATGCCGACCGTCCTTCCTGCTCTCACCCGATTTGTTTTCGGAGGTGATAGCGGGTATTTAGAGGACCTCTTGGCCCAATTGACACGCCTCAAGTCGACGGCGTCAGAATAGAGTACCCCATGCAGGACGTTCGAACTCGCCAACTCTCTCAGTTCATCAATCGCACAGCAAGCTTCAAGCTTGCCCAGTTCAGGCGTACACGAGTATATTTATCTAGTGGCCATGTCTACGTCGTACTTGATCGTCCACAAGGTGAAAACCGTCGAGCTCATTTTTCTGTTTCAATCTCGGGTCGAGGGTTAGATTATCAAGTCTTATACCTGGTCCATGTGCTCGGCCAACTTGACGCCATGCTCTCCAACGTGGGTCATCTCTCCATCGCCCAGATCCCAGTAGTATTCGGCAAGATGACGTGGACAGAACCGAGTGGCTGCTACTCCTCCGCCTATTCCCTGCTGTGGAGACAATGCATGTACGTGGTGATGGCATGGTATATCGCTTCTGCGCTCGAAGTTGTCGCCGAGGAGATGGTCACTGAAGTGCTGCCGGCGCTTCACTTGCTATACTTAGAAGATGTCGACAATGGCGAAAACAACAACAATGACTACGACTGCGACAGCGACTTGGACATCAAGTCAGTGGGGTCCACTGAGCGGTTCACCTCTTTGCGCCGGCTCTCTGGTCTCCCTGTGACCATCGTCAAGACGGACGATGAGTCCGTTGAAAGACTCTTCTCGTACGGGCAGTCCGCCCTGAGTCGGGTCGTTTCTGAAATCTTCGGGGCGGAGGACGAGTAGACAAGGCGGGTGCAGTCGGCTAGAGTCTTCTACCTTCGACAAGTGCTGCGCGAGCTCTCTTCACCACGCCAGCATCACGGAACTGCATCGCGTCACTCGTATTACCCATGCCCGCGCAGTGCCCGACTGCACCTCGGAGAGCAGGATGTCGTGTACGTCTCCATTCCCCAACTTTATTGCCCTCGCCTCACCTCTTTTGTTCAGGCACTTCACGAAGGGCGGCCCACGTGAGGTGTGCCGCGTGCGCATTTATCTGGCGCCCGACATCCGAGCAAAGCCAGCGCGATTTCAGTCTCTCCTTCCTCGGTGTTCTCCTCGCGCGTTCAGTGCGCCTGCACCCTTGGCCTCACGTCCCCGCACTGCGCAGATCACTAGACCATTCTCTAGCAGCGTACTTTGTCGTGTGATCTTTTCAGTGGTCGAAGCGGTTTCGGTGTTCATTGCGACATGGGGAGGGAGCGAGAGAGGGAGCGAGAAGAGAAGCGATATCGATGGCAAATGCGATAACGTGACCGTGAAAATGACAGACCGAAAGGGCACTCCGTCTCCAAGTTCGGGTCGAGCAATTTCGGGCCCAGGGCTGCGAGGGCATCGCAGTAGCGGGTGGTGGAGGTGTGAGAGATAAGGCAAAAGCGGAGCCCGTGACAAGACTTGGTGGTCCATGAAAGTTCTTCAAGTTCTTGCCATCCAAGCAATAGGGGAAGACATGCTCAGATAGCGATGCAGGTGACAATGAGTGGTGAGAACATCGAGGGTGTGTAGAGTAGTCCTACAGTTCGGAACCCGGTGCGAGATTCCGGTCTCCCGATCAAAAAATTTCCGGCAGCAATTCTCGATAAATATGCGCAGTGCACCACCGTGACCGGGGGTAAGCGCCACGGTGCTAATTACTGCACACTAAAGCAGGTATCAACTGGTACCCAAACATGAAAACGAAATGCGGCCACATTTCGTTTTCCCCTTTCCCTAGCTACGATCAAATCCCATTAGACTGGGGTCGTTTGTTCGTGGCGGGACAATATATATCCTTGGACGAAGAGCGCACCTGAACTTGGTTGCATCAACATGCCTGCCTCTGCTGTCATTGACCTCCACAATTCCTTCGGGGCAGCTTTTGTTGGGCTGCTTGTCAGCACTATGTCAGCCATCCCTTTAGCTCTTTACCGGTATTTCTTCTGAACTTTGAACTCGTAGGCTCTTTGGTTTCACGATTGCACAGACGTGAGCTCGAGTGAAACGTTCTCCTCTCTCGCGCTGACTTGGAAAATGTGCTGTTCTTGTAGATGGACATACTACTGGTAAGTAGCTCGTGTGTACTAGGGATACAACAAACTGACCAGTTCCAGGAACTATGGGAATAAAGACTCGAAGGGACTCAAGTTATTGATAGCATTTATAACGTGCGTTAGTGTTGCTCAAGGTTCAACTCGTCCCAAGTTGCAATGTTTTCATTAGAGTCATGGACACCTTTCACGCATTTCTGTGTGCTTATGTCGTCTACTGGTGAGACGGCAATGTGCACACCGTCCTCCATGTGTTTACTATAGCAGGTACTTGGTCCTGAATTTTGGCAATGTTGAAAACCTGAGCAAAAATTTCTGGTGAGTCAACCGACTTTGGGGCAGCCGGGTTGTTCTGATCTGTACTTCAGGGCCTTGGACGTACGTTACCCTGAACTATCTTACCCCCAGACCCACTCAAGCTAAATCCGCCTGATGTAGATTCAGGCCAGTATCAGTGTACGTGTCGAATTCGGTAGTCCGTCACGTACTGACCGAGGATCGCGCGTGCTGTAGGCCATCTGCACCTCTGCCGTGCACTTGTTCGTCTTTTGCACTCTGTCCTTGATTTGCTATTGTCCTAACGCGGCGTAGCTACTACGCAAGACGAATTTATGTTGGTGAGTCTTGTATTTTGTCAGTCACTGCGCTTCCAAGCCCAATTTGATTTTCTACCAGTGAGCCGAAGTATCATCTCCCCGATCATCATCGTAAGTTATCGTGGTTGACTGACAGGAGCACCTCTGAATGTGGTTTCGCAGGTGGGCCTGGTCGTTGGCGGCAACAGTAATTGTTCTTGTTGTCCCCTGGGAGGTACATCCGTGACCATCTTGCTTCGCATTTTTCGTAGTCATCGGATTTGGTAAGTTGTCTGCTTCGCGTCCACTGTTTCGTCCGTGAATCATATTCAAACTTTGGATGCTAGTTTCTGTCGCAGAGCAGTAGGTATAGTTCCTCCTTGGGTGTATCAAATAAATGAAACCCGTCGTTAGGTTTGGTGTATCTCAAATCTCCCAGAGGTTTCACGTCTCGGTTGTATGTTTCTGCTTTCAACACATTCACACACGCTAACAGCTTAATAGAGGTTATCAGAGGCGGGGATGTGCATAGCCCTTGTGGTGGACGTCTTGACTGCTGCGGTAATGTGCTGGTCCCTCTATCGCAAGAAGACCGGGCTCGCGAGGTGAGCTCGGCCTTTTGAGATTCATCATGATGCCGTAGATCTAGCTGACGTTCATGCACAGAGCTGATTCTATAATCATGACCTTGATGGCTTACAGCATTAATTCAGGCTTGCTGACAAGGTGACTTCCTCGTCTACGTTGATCAATGACCTATCATTAACTTCAGCAGCCTCCTTGATATCGGCATGATTGTCAGCGTGAGATATTTCCGTCTCAGCGTTCCCTTTTATGGTTTTCTTATTTGATGACCAGTACCTGGTTGAACCATCCTCTCTGGTCTGGTTGGCATTTTTCTTGGTGGCGTCCAAATGTACGTTTACAATAGTCTCAGGCGCAGGAATGATCAACCGACATTTGTCCTACTACAGGCTACGTAACCTCTTTGCTTGCTATGTGAGTCCATTTGGTGTGTTATCGCGGGCTAACTTCCCACCCTCTCTACTTTCAGGCTGAACAGTCGGGACTACCTCCGCGACCGGTTACCGACCGACAACTCATTCAACCTGTCTTCGATCCGAATTGACGCACCGAGTGAGGCCTACGGGGCTAAATCCAGACCAACTGGTGTTTCTGTTACTGTGCACCGTTCGACTGCATCGGACTTTGCATTGAGTAAATTTGACCGCAATTCAGGACCTACTTTTGAAGTTCCAACACTGGTACGATACTTGCACCTCGCGAATCACAACTCCAAGATTGATGATCATTTTAGCAGAAGGACACAACTATCATTACTTCTCAATGCCAAACTCAACCCTCGGATGCTTTGCCCGATCACAGCGCGACTTAGAGGTGAAGTACTGCAGATTGTTATCATAGAGACATACTTTTGAGACTGCTTGCTACCTACCCTTGTACTTCAGCCTGGCACTCCCGACATCTCCCTGTCCATATTGCACGTTATCATACCCATGTAGTTAGCGGTGTTACTAGTAAAGGTGTGTATGTTCTTGGTACCTGTGAGATGACGATGTAACTGTGAAGGGTGGTTGTTACACTTGTAAAAGGCCGTAGCTGTACATTTTTCGCGTGAAGTGGAAGGCGCTGCACTCTACATGTAATATTTGTCTTTGCCCGTCACTTATCGTCACTCATCAAAGGAAGCCTTGGAGCAATGGGGTGTCTGCTAATGTACTCGTTTTTATTGGATTCATTCCTGGTGTGATACCGGCATTCGGATACTAGACAAGAGAGCCCCTGCTAAGAACCTATGCCAAGACCTATGCATATGTCAGCGCCGTTTTCAGACCAACGTACGGTGTTGCTGTATCTCTCATGAGTGTATTCTCACCAGTGATACCCCTCACCCCGATTCCTTTCCCTGCCTCAAGATTCGGGAAAACCAGAAAAATCCAAGGAAAAATCCCGAAATTATTTCGGGATTCACCATATCACTATTTTATTTTAGACCTATTATTTAATTAAATTAAATATAATTTAATATCGACCTTGGACCTTTCACTGAGTGCCATCCAACGTGCCATCCGAGTCTTTCACTGTCACGTCGTCACCACCTCTCAAGTACCAATGACATGCACATCTTCATGCTAACTACATGGGTATGTGGACGGGAAGATGTCGGGAGTGCCGGTGTAAGGGCTGCGTTGCCCTTGAGTGTGAAATGATATATATTTGGTATTCTTACTCTTCGGACTGAATCATGTGACCACTGCCTCGGCCACGCTGTTGCTGCGTGCCTTCCTTTAAAAGATCCTTATCTAGCTACTTGATGTATATAAAACCCTGACGAGTTGAAGAATCAAAATCAGTAGTCGTTTTTCCCCCTTCGCCGCTGCTTTGGTCACCTTCCCTGAAACCCTCCTCTTGCGCAGTCCACCTCTGCCCACAAACATTCACGCACGCTTACGAGCGCGTACACCGGGCCGAAGTACAAGGGTAGCTAGCAAGCAGCCTTAAAAGCCTGTCAATCTGCAGTACTCCACCCCCTAAGTTGCGCCATGATCGTGAAAAGACCCTGCGTCCACGATTCCGAATTTTGACTTCGGAGAAGGAATGACAATTGTGTCCTCCATAAAATATAAGTATTAAATTGGGAGCGATTCGCAAGTATCGTACCGGTTTCGGAACTTCGAAAGCAGTGTGGTCGGATTTGTTTGGTGCAAAGTCCGATGTAGTCGAATGGTGCATAGTGACAGAAACACTAGACTGTCTGGATTTGGCCACGTAGGCATTCTGTGCGTCAATTCGGATCGAAGACACGTCGAAGGCGTTATCCGGGTTGTCGACGGGTGACCGGTCGCGGACGTATTCCCGACTGTTCAGCCTGAAAGTAGAGACGGTGAGAAGTCAGGCCTACTAGAACACACCAAAGGGACTCGCATGGCAAGCAAAGAGTTGACATAGCCTGTAGGACAAATGTCAGTTGACCATTTCTGTGTCTGAGACTACTGTTAACGTACATTTGCACATAACCCAGTAAATGGCATACGAAACCAGAGATGAGGATGCGACCACGTACTGGTCATAAAATAAGATCTCAAAAGGAAGAGATGAGTCGAAAATATCTTACGCTGACAGTCATGCCGATACCAAGGAGGCTACTGAAGTTAGATTTAGGTCATTGATTAAGTAGACGAGGAACTCACGTTGCCACCAAACCTGAATTAATGGTATAAGCCATCAAGGTCCTGATCATGGAATCAGTTCTGTGCATGGACGTCAGCTAGACCTACGGCGGCATAAACGGCCGAACTCACCTCGCGAACCCGGTCTTCATGCGGTAGAGGGACCAGCACATCATCGAAGTGATCAAGACGTCCACCACGACGGCTATGCCCATTCCTACGTGTACCATCCACTATCGATCTGTTAGCGTACGCGAATGTGATGCAAGTCGAAACATACAGCCGATAAGTGAAATCTCTTGGAGATCGGCGAAACACTAAATCTAACGATGGGTTTCAATTATTTGATACACCCAAGGAGGAGCAGTGCCTACTCTCTTGCGGCAATAACTAGCATCGAAAGTTTCACGGGCGAAACAGTGAACGCAAAGTAGACAACTCACTAATTCCGAGGACTACAAAAGATGCGAAGCAAGTTCGTCACGGATGTACCTCTAGGGATAAGAAGAGCACTCACTGTTGCCGCCAATGACCAGGCCCACCTGCGAAACCATATTCAAAGGTGCTTCGGTCAATGAACTATTACTCACGATGATGATCGGGAAGATGATGCTCCGGCTCACTGGTAGAAAATCAAATTGGGGCTTGGAAGTGCAGTAACCGACAGAAGAAAGACGCACCGATGTAAATTCGTCTTGCGTAAAATCTATGCTGCATTAGGACAATAGCAAATTAAGGACAGAGTGCAAAAGACGAACATGTGCACAGCGGAGGTGTAAATGCCCTGCAGTAATCCTCGGTCAGTACGAAACAGTTTACAGAACGCAAAACGTACACTGGTATTGACCTGGACCTACATAAGGCGGATGTAGCGTGAGCGGGTCTGGGGTAAGATAGTTCAGGGTTACGTACGTCCAAGGCCCTGAAGTACAGATCAGAACGGCCCAGCTGCCCCAAAGTCGGTTGACGCACCAGAAACTTTTGCTCAGGTTTTCGACATTGCCAAAATACAGGACCAAGTACCTGCTATAGTGAACACGTGGAGGACGGTGTGCGCATGGCCGTCTCACCAGTAGACGATATAAGCGCACAGAATTGTGTGAAAGATGTCCATGACTCTAATGAAAACATTGCAACTTGGGACGAGTTGAACCTTGAGCAACACTACGCACGTTATGAAGTCAGCGGCCACTCAGCACGAGAAAGGAGAACGGTTCGTTCGGGCTCACGTTTGCGCAATTGTCAAACCAAAGAGGCTACAAGTCCAACAGCTCATGAGAAAGACCGGTAAAGAAGAGCCAAAAGGAGGATTGACATAGCATTGACAAGCAGCCCGACAAAATATGCCCCGAAGGAATTGCGGAGGTCAACGACAGCAGAGGCAGGCATGTCGATGCAAGCGAACTAGGTTGTGCTCTTGGTCGAAGGCTATATAATGCCCCGCCATGATTAGAGTTCGGGGTGGGATTTGCAGGGTAACAATCAATTCAGTTTCGTTTTTGCGTGTGACTAGAAGATGCCCGCTTTACGTAGCTCTTTGGCGCCTACCAAGGCGTCACACAACCATGTCGTACCCTGCATGTACAATACAGTAAGTCAGCAATTCTTGTTGCACAAAGTGGCTGACTCGGTAAGGCACATTAGACTGTTGACTGCTGACAATCATCGAATAAAATAAGGAAAAAAGAATAGCGGCCAAGGGACAACATTCTACAACGAAGGTGTTGAATGAACTGGCCGCCATCTCTGACCATGACCCACATCCTGGTGTGATTCTTGTGCGTGATTACAGTAGGCGGCGATACAACGGGCACAGAACGGGTAGCGCGGGTGGCCATGCCAATCGCACATGGCTTGGATCTTGACAAGGCCGGAACCAAAGTAGCTCGTGGACAGTTGAAGACACCGGGAGGTCCTGTTCCGTTTCCGCCGATGTGGACAATCATCAGCAAGTCAACAAGGGTAAATACAGTATTTCAAACATTAACGTCAACGTCGGGACGAAATGAATAGAGTGACGTAGCGCGAACCTTGCTCGATTATCGATGCCTCCAAGCCATTTGGGAAAGTGTATCTTCTACAGAGACATGAGATTACTCTCTATGTGGTGTACCGTGGTGCTGCCGTGGTGCTGTTCACGAAAAACATCCGCTCTTCGCGTCACGCATGCGCGGTAATCTGCGTGGGAATAATGGGATGGACCTTCTCTCAGCGCCAATCCCAAGGCCAATCCTCCGAGTCTGTTCGCCGCTGCGGCGTTCGCGTCTGCTAAGTTACCAGTACTGTGCTGTATTATCATTCCCAGCTGTCAAAGAGAGTGCGAAGGGTGCGCCGCGGAGGCATTGATTGATGGATTACTACTGTAAGGAGAATAGGTGTGTGAAGTTCCTGAAAGGCCGCATTTCCCCTCACGTACAGTACCAAGTACAGTACAGCAGCTCATGTCAGGCACGTGAGGTCGCTTCCACTGCTGCTGCGCGTGCTAGCGGATTTGAAATGGGTGTTTGAATTCTGTCCGGCGACTTTAGAGACCAAGAAAACAAGGGATAACTACCGATATCTGCCCGATACCTGGTTGGCTGATATTTGGCAGTACAGCTATGAGCTGGACAGAGGCATGATGTCACGTTTCTCTCCTAGATTTGAACTAAAACGAAACGAAGTCTGTGCGCCCGAGCAGCACGTACTCCATGCTCTTCTCTGGTGTGGTTCTGATTCCCTTGTGTGCTTGATCTCAGCCATCCAGTCTTTTCCTGCTCATTCTACACCTTCACAAACATCTAGTCCTCCGCCATACTGTGATTGGGATGGGATCGTCGCTAGGAGGGTGCGTCGCCGAGGGATTGGTTGATGGAGAATTGAGCCCTCCGCGTCTCTCGTCTCGGGCACTCGAGGTCGTTCCGCTTTGTTCAGACCGATTACAGTAAATGGTCCTGCCCTATCGCCACATGTTCTCTCCACTGCCGGGCTTGGGTATTAGCTTCTCGCCAAGTGTTGAGGCCGTTGGCGTGATGAACGCCAGGGCGTATGGAGCCTGGATCGGGTTCAGGCGATCTGACAATCCCACCGACCAGTGTGGGTTGCCCCAGACTTTGAATAGTTCTCCAGGGACTTTCGGGGAATGCAAGTAATGCCCAAGGATATATAGTCTTGGCTACCATTGATTTTGAAGATCTGAACAGCCAACTAAATTATCGATACCAATATTGAGCGCTTATCAACACGCGAAACGGCAAACGAGTCGCAGACGACCAGAACCAGCCTAACTAAGTCCTGTAGTGAACCCGGTGATAAACACATACATTTACTGTACAGAGACAGGGGCTCGTCCTACAGTAGAGGTTGGTCGATTGGACCGAGGCACTACCTCGCCAATTAGAGTTCCAGCCGTGATAACTAGGTGGGGATGAAGAAATAGGACGGTAACAGCGATGTTTCCACGAAGGAAAGTCAGGTAAGTGCCCGACACTTTCAGATTTGTAGAATGGCGGAAAGTGACGGGCTTTGTCTTTGAGACGGTCCTACAGGGCATGCTGACAACGTAGTCTGCGGCCCAACTGTTTCCCCTGCGAGCCTACACACGCACGAACAAGGGACGAGATCACCAAGACCCCTAATCATTAAGCATCAGTAACAGGAGGAACCAATACTGTCTCTGCGCGGACCGTATTTCTGCTTTGCATCATTAAGACCCCGAAATGTCTTGCAGGGGGTTTACTCGAAGAGGATGTTAGGCTCAGTGTTTTTGACAGAAAAGAATGGGGACAGTCATACGGTCAGGAGGGACCCAGGAAGTTTAGAAAACGATGAGTTTTTTTGCGCTGTGATGCGGGGGAGCGGTGGTCAAAGGTTAGACGCCACCGGGCTCGGCAGTCGCAGTCGGGGCTTCTTCTACCTGTGACCACCACCACCGCCTCGTCTCCCGTATCTCCTAAACGCTAGATTTTATGGCTGCTATCAGTCAACATCCCATGCCACTACCATCGGCGGATCTCGCTACGACATGGGCATTCCTCGAGGAAGGCGTCGACCACATCATGACAAAGCTCCAGACCGGCGTGTCTTATTCCAAGTACATGAGTTTATATACTGTCGCCTACAACTATTGCACATCATCCAAAATGCCCACTAATCCTGCCCCGGAGCAGACTGCGGCCGGGCGATGTCTGTCTCTCATCTTTGTCCCCTAGCCTCGTGCTAACATCCCCCTTTAGCTGGTGCTAATCTGATGGGCTCCGATTTGTACAACAACTTGATCCGTTACTTTGTACAACATTTACGGCATTTGAGAGACGTGAGTGATGGCGTTGGGACGACAGCACGATAGGTGACGCCTTTTGCAGAATTCAGACTCACTACAGAATGAGCTGCTCCTGAAGTACTACGCTGGCGAATGGGACAGATACACGACTGGCGCGAATTACATCAATCGTCTGTTCACATATCTGAACCGGCACTGGGTGAAGAGAGAGCGCGATGAAGGCAGAAAGGGGGTGTATCCTGTATACACTGTGCGTATATCCTTTGTTGTCCCAGTGTTGTCTTATACGCGGATATTATAGCTTGCTCTCGTGCAATGGCGCGCAAACTTCTTTCTCCATATACAAGGAAAGCAGTCAAAGCTCGCTGGTGCCATCTTGCGCCTCATCGAGCACCAGCGAAACGGCGAGACGATCGATCAGGGTCTGGTAAAAAAGGTCGTGGATTCGTTCGTCTCTCTGGGCATCGATGAAAGCGACTTGAACAAGGCATCACTCGACAATTACAAAGAACACTTCGAGTTCCCGTTCCTTAACGCCACTGAGGCATACTATAGGCATGAGTCTGAGTCATTCCTTGCAGAGAACACCGTGTCGGATTACCTTAAGAAGGCTGAAGAGCGCCTAAAGGAGGAAGAAGACCGTGTGGAGCGGTATCTACACACAACCACGCGCAAATTACTCATCAATAAATGCGAACATGTCCTTGTCCGTGCGCACGCAGACCTCATGTGGGAGAGCTTCCAAAGTTTGCTGGACTACGATAAGGACGAAGATCTTCAACGTATGTATTCCCTACTGTCTCGCATCCCGGAGGGTCTGGAGCCTTTGCGGAGGAAATTTGAGGAACACGTGAAGAGGACTGGCCTGGCAGCGGTCGCTAAGCTCGTGGGTACAGACAGCGCGGCGATCGACACACTGGAACCGAAGGCATATGTCGATGCTCTGCTCGAGGTCCACTCCAAGTCTTCCGATACGGTCAACCGCAGTTTCAAAGGCGAGGCCGGCTTTGTCGCAAGCTTAGACAGGGCCTGTCGGGAGTTTGTCAACCGCAATGCCGCAACCGGCACGTCGTCGAGCAAGTCCCCTGAGCTACTTGCAAAACACGCGGACGCATTGCTACGAAAAAACAATAAGGTGGCCGAGGAGGGTGATCTCGAAGGCGCATTGAATCGCGTGGCACGTGACCTTCCCGTCTGACTACAAAGCGGTTTCTGAAGCGCGTTCTATATAGATGGTTATTTTCAAGTATCTCGAAGAGAAGGACGTTTTCCAGACATTCTACTCCACAAAGCTTTCAAAGCGTCTGATCCATGGCGTGTCTGCGTCGGACGAAGCTGAGGCGAGCATGATTTCGAAGCTGAAAGAGGCTTGCGGTTTCGAGTACACGAACAAACTCCAGCGCATGTTCACTGGTACGCTCTCTCCACCTGTCGTGTGCGAAGTGATCGCTAATTGATACTACAGACATGAGTCTCAGCAAAGATTTGACGGACTCTTTCAAAGAGCGCATGGAGCAGAATCATCAAGACGTCGACATCAACTTCAGCGTGATGGTGCTTGGTACAAACTTCTGGCCACTCAATCCACCGAAGGATGGATTCATCGTTCCCACCGATATTCAAGTAACCTATGACCGCTTTCAAAAATACTACCAGACGAAGCATTCAGGTCGGAAACTTACGTGGCTGTGGAATTACTCTAAAAACGAGCTGCGGACCAACTACCTTAATCAGAAGTACATTCTCATGACAAGCGCGTATCAGATGGCGGTTCTTTTGCAGTACAACAACAACGACACCCTTTCACTTGACGAGCTGTCCACCGCAACTAACGTTGGGAAGGACCTGCTCACGCAGGTACTCCAGCCTCTTGTGAAGTCACGCATTCTGATCAGTGAAGAGACGGATCAATATGATCTTAATCCGAGTAAGTTTCACTCAATTCGACTTAACACCCATTTACCGGATACCCACAGACTTCAAATCAAAGAAGATTCGCGTGAACCTGAATCAACCAATCAAGGCGGAGGTCAAAGCAGAGTCGAGTGACGTGTTGAAGACCGTCGATGAGGATCGCAAATATGTTATTCAGGCGACCATTGTCCGGTCCGTCGTTTTCCCGTATCATTTTAAACGTAGCTGGGTATATCTGATACGCCGCGCACAGGATAATGAAAGCACGAAAGACAATGAAAAATCAACCCCTTATCCAAGAAGTTATTTCACAGATCTCGCAGCGTTTCACGCCGAAGATCCCTGATATCAAGAAGGTCTGTTACCTTTTCGTGCCTTCGCTTCCGAGAGCAGTGAAGCTGACTTGCTGGACGTAGGCTATTGATACACTTCTAGAGAAGGAGTACATTGAGCGGGTCGATGGCACGCGTGACACTTTCGCTTATGTTGCATAGAGGGTCGTCTGTTTTGGTCGTTTCTGCCCTCGTCTGTCCGCACTGTCGCGTTTTTCCTGTCGTATTTCGGATTAAGAACTGTAGCATATCAATGCATCTAGTTTCTGTACTTCACTTAGCACCTCGTTTTGTTCTTACTTTCGCACGCTTCGGCGCTCTGGGATGTGACCTAATTTCACCCTAGTGCCAGCGCTGTGTCAGCCCTACGTCACTTATAGTTTCGTGCATCAAG
>QFDV01000059.1:4289-28630 GCA_003315845.1 Lactarius trivialis
GTCCTCCACTTTCTCCCTATGTCTTCGACTTTTTCGCTGATGTCTTTGACTTTGTTGCCTACGTCTTCGACTTTGTCGCCTACATCTTTGACTTTGTCGCCTACATCTTCAACTTTGTCGCCTACGTCTTCGACTTTGTCACCTACGTCTTCAACCTTGTCGCCTACGTCTTCAACTTTGTCGCCTACATCTTCGACTTTGTTGCCTATATCCTCCACTCTGTCGCCCATGTCCTCTACTTTGTCACCCACGTCCTCTACCCTTCTTTCCACGCTTTCCACTTTGCCGTCGACTACTTTGACTTCGGCGCGGATGCTGTGTGTCACCCTCAGATTCTCTGCAACCGCCATCTGAAGCTCCTCTTGCGTCAATCTGTCTAGATTCTTGAGCGCGTCCTCCAGATCGGTCCTTCCGGCCAATCGCTTCAGGAACTTCTCTACACCAAGTTCAGTGAGGATTAGTAGACAGTCAATCGGAAACTCACTTGCTGTTCCCCGCCTCAGTTCCTTCGTCGCGATCGCAAAGATCGTAAGAACTTCCACCATTATCTTCGTGATAATGTCTGTCATTGCCGTAGTTGGTGTCAACTCGGTGTAAGTTTCGAGTCGTTTAAAGAAAAATCCGATGCGTTCGAAGAGCTCTGCGAGAACATCTTTACTCGCAGCAACGTCCTTAGCTACCTATAAGACCTTCAAAGTGAGAATGAACCGCCCGAAGGAGTAGATAGGATACTTGCCGAAATGAAGACACCGACGCCTGCAAATATCACATTTGCGGGCGAAAATACCTACAAAACATATATTAAAGGAGTCTTTCAAGCTTAAGTGTCGAGACTTACCACACCGACGCCCCCGGAGACGGCGGCAGAAAATGCGCTGAGGACGTTCACAGTTGGGGTCAACCATTTTGTCAATCTCTCATCGCCGCTATGAGATTTGTCAAACTCCTGAACTTGCGCATGAAGCACAGAAACGATGGCGCTAGTAGAGTCGCATGCCTGCAACTGGGAGGCGAGCGGATGTGTGATGAGAGTTTTCTTAGTCCGCTCTTCATACGATTTCCAGGCAGCCTCGAAAATGGTTTGGAAGTGTGAGGAAGCCGCAGCTGTGGCTGGCGTCTGGGACATGGCACTGGCAGGAGTGACCAAAGTAGTAGGAACCAGTCAAGTTACGGGGAGGATGATCTGTCACGGTGTACAGACGAAGGCGGGAATGAGAATTGTGAACACTGGGCGTATGATACACCGCCTCATGTTCAGGTCAGTCAGGTGGTCGTCGGCGAGCGCCAAATGATAGACGCGCAGATACTGTCGGCATCCGATACCCGCGGCGTCAGGTCAGCTGCAAAATCGGGAAGGTTTACTCAGGCTGTACAGGATCAGGAAGTCAAGATGTCCTCAGGTTAAGGACACGATTATGGTAAGACGAAACGTAAGTACAGTGTCAGAGGCCAGAGCTCACGCGACGAGGACAACATGGCTCGGGGACAATATGAGAGACCCACGCGTGGCGAAGTGACAGACAAGGGCGCGCGTTTCGTCTGAGGGCCAGCCGTCAGGTTGCTTTGAAGATTTAAAATTAAAATGTACCGCGAGCGGGAACTTTGCGTAGTAGGATAAAGCGTAGGATGTGACGAATCAAACATAGAATTTCCACGTGTTTAAATAATTTACAGTAGCGCAATGAGGCACGCCGTCGATACAGAGGTATCTAGCTAGTAGCTGGTAGCCGTACCCTCAGGCTCGCTGTTCGTCGCACTGGCTCTTGGAATTGGTTCACGAAAGCCAAGATAGGCAACTCGACTCCTTCGCGAGTCACACAGGTACTACACTTCCCGCTAGAACGTAAGCATGGTCCGCACAAAGCCTCTCACCATAGTGGTCAAACTCGGTGTGAATCCTCCCAACGGCTCGCACTGCATGACATTGACCCGTTTCTTTCCCCTTCTGCCCTCTACTCGATCTCTTGCGCTTCTCTTTGCGCAACGCGCACGCGACAGGAACGTCCTCGATCGTTCACGAGACAACGCACCAGCCTCTTCTGTCAACGCTCTCCGCGATCGTCGAGACAGTCGTGCGACTACGCGCGGCGGGGCACAAAGTCGTGCTCGTCAGCTCAGGCGCGATTGGCGTCGGGCTGCAGCGCATGGCGATGCCCGCGCGCCCTAAAAGTCTTTCCGGAAAACAGGCAAGCCAAAACAAAAGCCAAGAAATGTTTTCTCTGTTGACCCTTCGCGTAGGCGTTGGCTGCGATTGGGCAGGGCAGATTGATTGCGCTGTGGGATAATCTGTTTGGCCAGCTGGGTCAGCCTATCGCGCAGGTGCTTTTAACCCGTGGGGACATCTCGGACGTGCGTTTACCCGCCTAGCTTTAGCCTCTCGCACTGACTAGCCTCTTTCTCAGCGTACGAGGTATCTCAATGCCGTGAATACGTTCAAGGAACTACTCTCTATGGGCGTGGTGCCGATAGTGAATGAAAATGACACCGTCTCTGTCAGCGTAGGTATCGGGTTTTCTCCGCCTTCGGACGCACGCTTGATAGATCTTCCAGGAAATAAAATTCGGTGATAACGATACGCTTTCGGCGATCACATCTTCGATGATCCACGCAGATTATCTCTTCCTCCTCACGGACGTGGACGGACTCTACACTGCTAACCCTCGGAAGGATACCTCGGCGCGACTCATCCAAGTCGTAGAATCGACCGCTGCGATCCGCACACAAGGTAACCCATTGCCTTACATGATCTCTCATATTCCGATTACTGATTTCTCCAGTGAGCACCGCGACCCTCGGCTCGAGCCTAGGAACAGGTGGGATGGAAACAAAACTGATCGCGGCTGAGATCGCTACCGCCGCCGGCGTGACGACGATCATCACCTCGAGTCGCAACCCTGCCTCTCTCTTTACGATTCTGGAGTACCACGGCATGGCTTCAGGTCTGAGCGCCGGCGGCGGCACGGGAGCAGCACCGGCACCGGCAATACGACCGCCACATACACTATTTTCGCCTTCATCGACGCCGCTGCGAGACCTGAAGGCATGGACCCGACACACGCTTACCCCCGCGGGTGCCGTCGTGATCGATTCAGGTGCGCATAGTGTGCTTTCGCGCCGCGAGTCCGGCGGGCGACTCTTGGCCGCGGGCGTCCTGAGCGTCAGCGGGGCGTTTGCGTCGGGGCAGGCTGTGCGCGTACTGGTGCGTAAGGGCGCTGCTGGTGCAGACGTGGAAGCGGCACGTGAGGCGTACGTCCGCGGGCTTGCCCCTACTCGGCCGGGTACACCACGTGCAAGTGCGGTGTCACCGCGGAAAGGCGCGGAGTCCGATGGAACGGAGGGGCCCCTTCCGGATCACGGAGACTCCGTGGATTCCGTGGTGGTGGCGGAAAAAGAGGTGGCAGATGAGGGCGAATGGGAGGTAGAAGAAGTGGGGCGAGGATTGGCGAACTACAATTCTGTGCAGATTGAGAAGGTGAAGGGGTTGAACAGGTATGTTGTACTACGTGGAGGCCTTTTCCATTGCTTACTACGGTTTCCACAGCACTCACCTTGAACGGTTGCTTGGGTACGCTGATTCCGAATATGTCGTTGAGAATATTACCATATTCGTACCACCACCTTGTTTGTTCGGGACAAATATATGATGAAGTCGCTCCCCGTCTCGGGCTTCGGCGCTTCAGTCTCAGCATCTTACCCTCACTCTTACCACCCTCGCGATGTTGCACGGCAACTCCGTAAAACTCCTCACTGGTGCGTCTCTTTTCTACCTTTTCTTGCCTCTATATTTCCAAACTTATCTTTTTCACTCCTTTGCAAGGCAACAGCCATCCGGAGCTCGCCGCGGCTGTGGCCGAGCGGTGAGCTGCAGTTTTGCCTGCGCAGCTCTGAACCAGTCCACGGACTGTGACTTCACAATCCACCTAGGCTTGGCACATACCTCACTCCGTGCACGGTCACGAAGTTCTCGAATGGGGAGGTCAACGTCAAGATCTCGGAGTCTGTCCGCGACGAGGACGTCTTCATCCTCCAATCTGCCTGTCGCGACGTCAACGACCACCTGATGGAGCTTCTAATTCTCATCTCCGCGTGCAAGGGTGCTTCCGCCCGACGCATCACCGCCGTCATCCCATGCTATCCCTACGCCCGCATGGACAAAAAAGACCAGAGCCGCGCGCCCATCACTGCCAAGCTCGTCGCCAATATGCTGGCTGTCGCCGGTTGCGACCATGTTATCACCATGGATCTGCACGCCAGCCAAATCCAGGGCTTCTTCGACTTTCCCGTAGACAATCTCTACTCCGAGCCTCTTATGATCTCATATATCAAACACCACATCAAGGGCTGGGAGAATGGGATCATCGTCAGTCCCGATGCAGGTGGTGCAAAGCGGTCTGTGTTTTTCTTTCCATCGTTCCTAGCGTAAGCAACCCTTGAAGCTAAACTTTTGGGACCTCCGGTTTACACCGCTAGTGTCACCGCCATTGCAGACAAGCTCGGCCTCGAATTCGCACTCTTTCATAGAAAGCGAGACGGAAAAACCCAAGATGCTCCGGAAAAGATGGAACTCCTGGTCGGTGATGTCAAAGACAAGGTGAGCTCACTATCGTCGACTGTCGCCTGCAATTCGTGTCCCTTGTCGTTTTTTTAACGGACCCTATCTAGGTGGCAATTTTGGTAGACGACATGATCGACACTGGAACGACGTTGACGTTGGCCGCCCGATCTTTGAAGGAGAACGGCGCGTCACGGACTTATGCGTTGGTCTCTCACGGTGGGTCGCTTTCATCCCGTTCGTTACCTTTCTTTTGCTGACTGAGCAGCAGGCTTGTTCTCCGAGGCGAGCATGAATGTCATTGACAATCTTCCCTTGGAGACGCTGGTGGTACGAACTTCCTCGCGTCCGTAGCGCCGATGCTGCCTGCTCACCCGCTTTGCAACCACAGGTCACAAATACAGTGCCACAACAGGACCATCAGAGTTCCTGTACGAAATTAGTGACGATAGATATAAGTGCAGCCATCGCAGAAAGTATACGTCGTACGCACAACGGCGAGTCGATCAGTCTACTGTTTGGAGATTGGTTAGGTACAGGGATGAATGGCTTTTAGATAATCGTTGTTTCTAAAAACAAAAAAGCACGATCATCTCGCTGCCGTCATGGTTCTTATCTCACTCATTGTACTTCTATTAGACCCACCCAACACAGGCATTCTACAACGGAATTGATTCGCAAGACGAGGCATCTCGTACGACCAACTGCTTTACGAAGATTTCCGTGCCGTTCTTATATTGTACAATCTACTCATGTGGCACTCGCATAGAGGCGCTAGTACTGTATAGAGTATCCTCCGAGTCGTGCCAATCCTGAAACCCGCATCCTTGTCGGCTTCCCTTCTCGTCAGATCCCCAGTAATACGCAATAGCTTAAGGCCGACATTCTACCTCCCTTTCCCATCACCAACACGGTCATCACGGCCACGTCCCGTAGCCGCAACAAGACCGACAAGCTGCTCACGTTGGTGGCTGGAAATGACGACATTACAAAGTTTTGCGAATACACGGCGGCAGTCATCAACACGATGCAAAGCCATATCGTTTTCCGTATCATAAAGTACTGTAGTACATGGCACGTTTACAGCACCTCTCTCGATTGCCTATTACCGGAAAGGTGTGGAAAGGTGCGGGCTGTGTCACGGCATCCTTCGGGCACCGTTTAAGTTCGCAGGCATGTGCACAGGGTTGGCGACCTAAATTAAAGCATCCCAATCTTGATCCCAATGGCCCGTGTGTTCGTCATTCTTGCAGATGGGCACTGGCACTACTAGGAGTGATACTAGGCGTCCAAAAAAGGCTTAATCAAAACGCCGCCAGAACGTTTCTTCGTGCCAGATTATACCAGAGCTAGTTAACCCGATTTCCTAATCATTGGCCTGAGGCCGAGGACCAGAGGCGAGGAACTCGGACTTGGAGTATGTAGAATAATGTGCGCGTGGACCGGTCCGCGTCCCGAGCCTGAGTATCTCAACTGCGACAGCTTCCGAGTCCCTATCCTATCATGGTAGTTCATTGGCAGTTCCACAAAGGCTGGACTGTACAGCACTCCAACTGCCCTTCTCTATATATATAGCCTCTCAAATGATAAGGGAGGACATTATCTTCACCCTCTTGTTTCGCCCCCCATTCCCTCGCGCTCGTTGAGGTCTCCTTCCTTCCATCTTATCTTGGTACCGTCAACATGGGTGTGTATGACCGTGACAGAGTTTCAGTATGTCTCTGTCTATCGCGATCATCATCACGACCGCACGAATGGTGGAACTCACTCTGGGCAGGGCGACAAACGAACGCTGTTGAGAAGTGGCCAGCATACACCGCCTTCACACATTCAAGGTCTCTACCCATTGAGACCTGAACGTTTCAATTGAACAAACTCACACGAGACTGTACAGCACCTCTGAGTCTCGCTTCGCATACTGCACTATGGGCAGGCGGTCCCCCCGTTCGCTCTTTAAGTCAGCCCCTACACAGGGTTCCAAACTGCCAATATCTCCTCACCAGTCACCTCTCTCAGACACTCAGTTATTTTCTATCGCCCACATCGTTCTGAATACTCTCTGGAGTCCGCAACATTGAGAGCGGCTTTATTTTTTTTTTCATTTTAAGAAATCGAAATCGGCAGAGGTGCAGCGTTTCGTTGGCTGTGTTCCCTGCTGAGATGAGTGAGGAGCTTTACGAACGTCGTCCTGCTATGATGCACCTCGCTGGCGAATGTGTTCTGGCGTTGACTGGGCGAGTGAACCAGCCTCAACGAGTTCTTTGTCTCTGGGATACTAGATCGAGCAGTACGTCCGTTGATCACATCAGATGACGCCTCAAAGCACGACGCCACGTGCACTGCGTGTGGACGATTACGGTGGGACCGCACCCGGCTACTCATCCATATCCTAGTCTCGTAGGGATGATCTGCTTCCTCGGGAACTGCTCATGAATGAATGTGAGCGGATCCATCACATGTTGCGGTTACTCTCGCGTCTAATACACCAACAGTGAAATAGTCTCCGTTCAAAGCTGTCCCTCAAGACCTCCAAGGCAAAAGACACAGACAGCGCACCAGAACGCGGGATTTGGTGTGCTTGCCCTAGAGTGCTAGTAGCATGTTGACCGTCAGGGATTTCTGGACTTTTTGAAAAGAAGAGCAGGTCTCTCTCTCCCAATAGTCTCAAGCGTCCATCCCCGCCACGGCTGCCGCTGCCTGCAGCGACAGTTACGACGACATAGTACCTCTGAGGTAGGTTCTAACAGCGCGTTCTGGGAGGAACTGGTAACTTGAAAACCCACAAGGAGAAAGAAAGACCGCCGTTTTGCCTTCATTTTTTACCCCCCAGCGATGGAAAAGCGTCATGGAAGCCTGGGATGGGAAACCCAAATTCCTGCGGAGACCGTGCGCCTCTGGTCGACCGGTTACGTACAAGAGGGGAAGTTCAACCAGCCGTTGACCCTTAGGTTCGTGACCATGTCTAGGCCTTTTTACAGACGGTCACTTGTCTAACGTTCTTACTCTAGGATGTACAGAATTAATGTACAATTTTTTTCACAGAAAGTGGAACCATCTTGGTCCGAGTCTGGCACTCGCCTAATTTCAGGCTCTGTGCCGTGCCACCCCGACACTTCCGTTTCGTGCAATTAGTGCCTTGATTAGTGCCTCTTGCACGCCTGTCATCTTTCTGCAGTGGAGTTATTGGTATCATCAACTCACCAAAAGTGCCCCAACGTGCCTTTATTTCTTCGCCGTTTTAAAGACACTCATTAGGTCTGAGTCGTACAGCCATCATCCCATATTCTTTTTATCCTTACTCCCACCCACCACGATATACACCCACACTCACATCGACACCGTGTTCCCAAAAAAAACGGCAAAAAAATTCCATTCATTATGGGGGTCGCAGACCTACCGTGCTCCGGCCATATGAAAGACGAAGGTGAGTTGCACCCCTGATTCCCTTGCCCTCCGCTCTCAGCGCTCTGTTGACCCAGACACACCCAAACGAGTGTCGACGTTGAAATGGGTGCGCGGAAATCGCAAACGAGAAGAGAGTGGGAACGCAGCCCCCGCGGCGGCACTGGCAACCACTCAAGTCGACGCGCCTGCCGAGCCTTCCAGCGGTAAAAGCCGCCCCAAGCCGTCAACATCTAAAGCTCCACGACCTAGGTCGGGCTGGGCTGGCTTTGGGGAGTCGTCGATGTCCTTACCCGGTCCGCTTGGGCGTGTTCTCGGACGTTAAGCTTTGAGGTCAAATCTGGTAGCAGGGATCACGTCAGGACTAAGAGGACGATAAAGGTTAGCTCCGGGTCGAACGGGGCAAGCATCTGTTGTTCTTCGTAGCCCTTATGTTTGACTTTACATTACGAAATTCTTTTTTTTAAAAAAGACCGTTCGCTCTATGCCGCTCTATCAGGGTGCCGGCTACGCTTAGGACCGCTCGAATGTGAGGAGCGAAGAGAGTAAGCGAAGTGGGAGCGAGCGAAACCATTGCATTAGGAGTTTTCCGTCGAGCTCTTTTGACTATAGTGCGCCGTGCTTGAGCGTACCAAGCTCGAGCTTGATACACCGGCGCACACTCCGAGTCAGCGGGACATATGCACAGCCTAAGAAAGATAAGAGAGTACGTACAATTGGCTATGCTGAGGCCAAAGGCCATGCCGAGAACCAAAACAAGACTGCACGCAAAGACTGAAATTGGCTTAGCGCTTCGCGCACACCGGTACAGTGTCCGCGTTTCCAACAGGGCGGTTCCGCTCGGAGCATGCTCTCGGGGTCTGTCCTAGTAAAACATCGGAAGTGCCCGTACTTGTGCGGATCGGCTCTAAATCCGGCTCCCAGTCCCCACACGACAAGGGTATTTCAACGTTAAATGCTGTTAAGCACTGGCCCCAGCACGCACTGGCGTACCTGCTGCATCATATGAGTTGTAAATACTAAAGAATGAGCGTATGATTAGGTTTCTTGTAAGAGAGTACTAGGAATCATCAGCCGCCTCCCTGGACCGTCCGAACGAGTGGTAATAGATAGCAAACGGTTTGTCAAATCCTCGTTGATCTACCAGTAGTTTGCTTCGTCCTCCGAACCGTCGTTTTCATGTTCTAATTCCCGTAACACGTCCGAGCCATGATCACTGCCCGTATCCGGCTCGTCTTCGTCATAGTCTTCTGTTACGGAACTGTCTTCGAGGTAGAGGCCACGAGCCACAGATGCATAAAGCATTTGTGTCTCTGCCTCGAGTGTTTCCTCGGGACCCAGGACGTCGACCACAATTTCGCTGAGTAACTCAATCGCACGGCTATCGGAAAGGCACGTGCGCAAGTCGAGCGCCTCCAATGGAACCCCCTGCTCCACGCGCTTCATAAGGGCGTCGCATAGACGGAGCGTCCGGCGCGGACATAGTGCGGTATTGATCAGGATGAGTTTTGTCAGGGACGGGAGCAGCGGGCTCTCGCCTCCCACACTGTCTCCCAGCAGCATCTCCCTGAACCCACGCCCTGCGGCGGGCGACAGACGCACGTGCCGGAGTAGAGGCCACCTCGGCACGTGCCGGAGCCAGAACTGCTGGTTGGCCCTTGAGCGGTTCCGTGCGGTGAGCGTCACGAGGCCGTCCAGAGGGAGGGCTTCCATCACCGCGTCGAAGACCCCCATGTCAGTCCCGGTAGGCCAGTCATCGTTCATGAGAGAGAAAGCCACGCGTGCAGAGTGCATAGTATCAAGAAAGGCAGTTAGGTTGGGCAACTCAACGTCGATATCGGGCAGGGACCATGCAAGGATCTCGGTGCACATGACATCGTTGCGGAATGACATGCTCTGTAACGGATGGGTATCCTGGGGTCCGTGGGCGTGTCGCGCAACATACGGAAGGAGTTCTCGCACATCGCTGCCGTCCCGGCAACAAGGTTTTGGAATGAGGCACAGCGAGGTGAGAGCCGGTAGGATGAGATGAGCGAGTGCAAACCCACAATCTCTCGCAGGGGATGACATCTCGAAAATTG
Organism: Lactarius trivialis; assembly: GCA_003315845.1. NCBI lineage: Eukaryota > Fungi > Basidiomycota > Agaricomycetes > Russulales > Russulaceae > Lactarius > Lactarius trivialis. The sequence goes on from QFDV01000059.1 coordinate 14,325, forward strand.
TGAGGGAGGGGAGTGTGGCGGTGCGCTCGACGTCAGATGGGAGTGAGGCACCACGAGGAGCAGTTGGGGAAGCCCAGTGAAGGGCAAGCGTCTTGAGTTGTTGCATTTCGTCTAGAGCGTCCAACCAAACCGAGAGGCTCGGCCTCATATATGGTGTGCGTATATCGAGGTGTTTGAGGCCTCTCAAGAGTGGCGACTGCCAACTGATGTCGCACTTCCACACCTCGAGGCAAGAGAGCTTAGGGGCAGTACCATTAAAAAGAGAGTTAGGGACAAATACGTGCTCCCAGGACATTCTATTCCGGTATTTCTCGTGGGACAACAACGAAAGGCATTCGAGACTGGGAGCAGGTGATATGAGCCGTTTGAGTGTCCTGCTAAGATGTAAGGGTTCTGCGCTAATGGTAAGGTGGCATATGTGGGAGATGCGATCCTGGAGTTCTTTTTGGATTATGCTAAACCGAACGTCGTCCCAGTGACCAACGGGAAACCTTGCCTCCAAATATAAGGGTGCCCTCTTCGCCCGGGTGAGTATCTCAGCCGCACCGGCCGGACTGAACGTGGTGAAATCTACGTGGCTCCAGAAGGGCGGGTAATTGAGTGCAATCTCGCGCCATTGGTGACAGACATGGGCTACACGTAGCCATGCTAGGCGGTTTGCCTGGTCTGGCTTTTCGCAGAGTGCAAAGGATACCGATGTGGCACGTACATGCAGAAAGGAAAATATGGCAGAAATGACCACGGTAGGTAGAGACAAGGCGGGTGCAAGTGCATTACGGCGATGCTTCAACGCTCGAATGGAACCTTCCAATGACTTGATTTCAGCATCAATGGCTTGCCGTAGGTATTCCCGGGTATTTTCTCGGCCTGAATGCATTGTCAAACCGAACGGTGTAACGGTTTTAGTTTAACGGCAATGATGTTTCGAGCGCTGCGACTAACCGATTTAGTTTTCGCACGCTCGCACGCTCACACTTATTTATTCCTCAATCGGAAAAGTTCGGATCCGACCTTTTGACTGTGTTACCGACAGACACTCTGGTAAAACACAGCTGTGTGTGCGACATTCACGATGAGGTGCACAAAGAGTGCTTTTTACGCAGATGCGGTTAGTAGGACAGACGCGTCGGCCTTTCTGTACCTGAAGCCACGTGTGCGCGTTTGACCCAAATATGGCTTTACTGTAAGGTCCCATACAGTAATGTCCAACTTTGAGCCGTTCTAGTCCCCCCCGCACTCTACAAAGGCGTACTGCATCTAGACTACATCGTCTGCGATGTAACAACTAAAATGCGATTGAATGTAAAGTCCGCTTGGGTTTCTTAGATATCTGTGAGGATTTATCATTGTAGAAACATAATCCCGTCAGCCTCTACACTGCCTCCACGCATAAGGACTTCGCTAATCTTCCTCCTCATTATCGTCCCCTTCCTCCTCCTCATCTTCTTTTTCGGAATCGTAGAATTCGCGGATGAAGTGGCCACGAGCTGCAGAGTCCCACCCGCAGAGACTCCTCAACTCGAAGGGCTCCGCGAGATCCCAGACATCGACCACAATCTCTCTAAGCAGTCGGACGGTGTCGCTAGTCCCGACACATTTACGCAAGTCGAGAGTCTCCAATGGAACCCCTTGCTCCACGCGCTTCATAAGTGCATCGCACAGACGGAGTGTCCTGCGCGCACTGAAGTAAACACCAATCAGGTCGAGTCTTGTCAGAGACGGGAACAGTTGGTGCTCGCGACCGCCGTTGTCTTTCAGAATCGTCTCTCTGAATCCACGTACTGCAGGCAGTGGCAGTCGCACATGTTGGAGAAGGGGCCACCGCTGCGCGTGACACAACCAGAACTGCTCGTCGAGCCGTGTGTGGCGATCTGCCGCGAACGCCACGAGGCTATCCAGGGGGAGGGCCGCCACTGCCGCGTCGATGGTCTGATAAACCGATCCTACGTCCGTGAAAGAGAGCGCAACTCGTGCAGAGGGTATCGCGGCGTACAAGGCGTACGGGTCGCCCATTTCGACATCGATACCGGGCACAGTCCACGCCAAGATGTCTACACGCTTCCTTTCGCCGCGGACGATTACGCTCTGCAGAGGCCGGGTGTCCTGGGAACCGTGGGCGTGTTGCGCGGTATACTGAAGAATTCTCTGTGCGTCCAAGTGGCTTCCAGTCGCAATATAAGAAGTTGCCGTGATGGACAGCCAGGTGAGAGCCGGTAGGACGAGATGTGCAAGGGCAAGGGCACAATCCGTCGCAGAATCGGAGAGATCGAAGTGTGTAAGGGAGGGGAGTGTGACGGTGCGCTCGACGCCAAATTGAAGGCGATGAACACTCGGGGAAGCCGAGTGAAGGACAAGCCTCTTTAGTTGGTGCATTTCATTTAAAGTATCCAACCAAACCTGGATGCTCGGCCTCGTAGCCGAAAACGGTGTGTAAATATCGAGACTTATGAGGCCTTTAAAGAGCGGTAACTTCCAACTGATGTCACAGTAGCAGAGCTTGAGGTAAGAGAGACGAGGGGCGGTGCCATCGAACAGTGTGTCAGGGACAGGGGTTCGCAGCATATATGATTGACTGGGATGGGTGAGTGAAAGGTATTCGAGCACCGGTGCTGGTGATACAAGTCCTTCAAGTGTCCTGCGAAGACGGGTGGATTCTGCGCTAATGGTAAGGCGGCATATGTAGGAGAGACGGGTCTGCAGCTCCGTTTCAAACGCGCTAAACCAAGCATCCTTCTGGCAACTTTGAGGAAGTCTTGCCTCCAAATGTAAGGGTGCCTTCTTTGCCCGAGCGAGTATTTCAGCCGCGCCGGCCAAAGTTAGGTTGGTGAAATCTACGTGACTCCAGAAGTGGGGTAAATTGAGTGCGATTTCACGCCATCGATGACAGACATGTGCCACATGCAGCCACGCGAGATGATGGTCTGGTTTTTTATCATGTCGTGGTGTATGAGGTAAACGTAAAAGGGAGAAAATGGCGGCGATGACCTCGGTAGGTAGAGACGAGACGGGTGCAAGTGCGTTACGGCGATACTTCAAATCTTGCACGGACTTTCGTATGGATTCCTCCAATGATTTTATCTTGGCATCGATGACTTGCCGTTGGTATTCCGGAGGATTTGCCTTGCTTTCGTCCATCGTCAAACCGAACGAACAGTGTCACGGGACGCGGGACGCGCGGAACGGCATGAGTGGGCCAAGCGGGCCGTAGTTACTAGTTGGTGTTTTAGTGGTGTTTTTCCGAGTCGCGTGCACACCGCTTCTCTTGCCGCTTCTCCCTCGACAACCTCGTGCCGTTGCACTCTATAACCGTGTAGACTACATCATATGAGATGTAAATGGATGTCGGTCTGCTAAAAAGTGCGCGAGGATTCGTCACTGTAAAAAGCATGTTAAAGAATCTATTTCCTCATTGTCCACCGTCCTCATCATCATCAAATTGAACATAACTTGTCTTCGCCGTCATCTTCTGCGTAGTCTTCTTCTCCGGAATTGTCAAAATCGTGGATGAAGAGACCACGAGCCACAGAGTCCCAGCCGCAGACCCTCCCTCCCTTTATCTCGAAGGGCTCCGCGGGACCCCAGACATCGACCACGATTTCCCTAAGCACCCTGACCGCGTCGCTAGTCACGAAACATGTACGCAAGTCGAGAGTCTCCAATGGAACCCCTTGCTCCATGCGCTTCATAAGTGCATTGTATAGACGGAGTGTCCTGCGCGCACTTAAAGAAACGCCAATCAGGTCGAGCCTTGTAAGCGACGGGAACAGCTGGCGCTCGCGACCACCGTTATCTTGCAGAATCGTCTCTCCGAATCCACGTGCTGCGGTTAGTGCCAGCCGCACGCGTTTGAGCAGGGGCCACCGCTGCGCGTGACTCAGCCAGAACCGCTTGTCGAGCCGTGTGCGGTGATATGCGGTGAGCGCTAGGAGGCTATCCAAGGGGAGGACTGCCATCCCCGCGTCGATGGTCTGATGAACCGATCCTACGTTCGTGAACGAGAGCACCAAGCGCGCAGCGCACATCGCAGCGGGCGATGCGTGCGGGTCGTCCATTTCGACGTCGGTAACGAGTACGGTCCACGCTAGGATGTCTGCGCGCGTATTTTCACCCCGGATGAATACGCTCTGCAAAGGTCGGGTGTCCTGGGGACTGGGCGTGTTGCGCGGTATACTGGAGGACTCTCTGTGTGTCCCTTCCGTTCGAAATATAAGATGTTGCTGCGACGAACAGCCAGGTGAGAGCCGGCAAGACGAGATGTGCAAGCGCAAGCGCACACTCCAACGCATAGTCGGAAATATTGAAATGTGTGAGGGAGGGGAGTGTGACGGTACGCTCGACGTCAAATTGAAGGCGCCCGGGGAAGTCAGGTGAAGGACGAGACTCAGTAGTTTGGGCATTTCGTTTAGAGCGTCCAACCAAACCCCGATGATCGGCCTCGCATTCGGGGACGGTGTGCGAATATCGAGGATTTTGAGCTTAAAGAGCGGCGATTTCCAGCTGATGTCGCAGTTGCAGAACCTCAGGCAAGAGACGAGGGGCAGTGCCATCGAACAGTGCGTCAGGGACAAATGTTCGCAACGACTACCATGGTTCACTGAGACAGGACAGTGAAAGGTATTCGAATGGGCGCAGGTGATATGAGCGCTTTGAGTGTCCTGCTAAGATGTAAGGGTTCTGCGCTAAATTGATCCTGGAGTTCTTTTTCGATTATGCTAGACCGAACATTGTCCCAGTGACCAACGGGAAACCTTGCCTCCAACTATAAGGGTGCCTCTTCGTCCGAGTGAGTATCTCAGCCGCACCGGCCGGACTGAACGTGGTGAAATCTACGTGGCTCCAGAAGGGCGGGTGATTGAGTGCAATCTCGCGCCATTGGTGACTAACATGGGCTACCACCGCGCCCGGGAATCGGTCTTCTCGGAGACAGATCGTGGAAAAACTCGACAAAGACATAAATATTTTCATTGTGGGGTCTGGACTTTGAGTTTTAGTGTGGTTTTTATGACGAAAAGACCGATTCCCGGGCCCAGTGTACACGTGGCCATGCTAGGCGGTTTGCCTGGTCTGGCTTTTCGCAGAGTGCAAAGGATACCGATGTGGCACGTACATGCAGAAAGGAAAATATGGCAGAAATGACCACAGTAGGTAGAGACAAGGCGGGTGCAAGTGCATTACGGCGATGCTTCAACGCTCGAATGGAACCTTCAAATGACTTGATTTCAGCATCGATGGCTTTCCGTAGATATTCCCGGGTATTTTCTCGGCCTGGATCCATCGTCAAACCAAACGGTGTCACGGTTTTAGTTTAACGACAATGGTGTCTCGAGCGCTGCGGCTAACCGATTTGGCTTTCGCACGCTCACACTTATTTATTCCTCGATCGGAAAGGTTCGGATCCGACCTTTTGACTGTGTTTCTGACAGACACTCTGTTGGAACACAGCGGTGTGTGCGACAATCACGATGAGGTGCACAAAGAGTGCAGACGCGTCGGCCTTATGTAACTGTACCCGAAGTCACGTGTGCGCGTTTGACCTGTAAGTTCTAGTCCCCGCACTCTACAAAGGCATAACGCATTTTGAGATGTACTAAAATGCGATTGTATGTAGAGTCCGCTTGGGTTTCTTATATGTCTGTGAGGATTTGTCATTGTAGGAACTTGAACATGATCTCGTCAGCCTCTACACTGCCTCTACGCATAAGGACTTCACTAATATTCCTCCTCAGTATCTATTTCCTCATCATCCTCTTCCCCTTCCTCATCTTCGCTATCATCATCTAGGTAGTCTTCTTTTCCAGAATCGGCATAATCGTGGATGAAGAGGCCACGAGCCGCAGAGTCCCAGCTGCCGACCCTCCCTCCCTCTATCTCGAAGGACTCCGTGGGATACCAGACATCGACCACAATCTCTCTAAGCAGTCGGACGGCGTCGCTAGTCCCGACACACGTACGCAAGTCGAGAGTCTCCAGTGGAACCCCTTGCTCCACGCGCTTCATAAGTGCATCGCACAGATGGAGTGTCCTGCGCGCAGTGAGAGAAACACTAATCAGGTCGAGTCTTGTCAGCGACGGGAACAGTAGGTTCTCGGGACCACCATTGTCTTGCAGAATCGACACTCTGAATCCACGCGCTGCAGGCAGTGGCAGTCGCACACGTTGGAGAAGGGGCCACTGCTTTGCGTGACACAACCAGAACTGCCCATCGAGCCGTGTGTGGTGATCTGCCGTGAGCGCCACGAGGCTATTCAGGGGGAGGCCCGCCATTGACGCGTCGACGGTCCAATAAACCGATCCTACGTTCGTGAAAGAGAGCACAACGCGTGCAGAGGGTATCGCGGTGTACAAGGCGTACGGGTCGCCCATTTCGATTTCGATATCGGGCACAGTCGACGCCAGGATGTCTACACGCCTCTTTTGGCTGCGGATGAATACGCTCTGCAGAGGCCGGGTGTCCTGGGAACCGTGGACGTGTTGCGCGGTATACTGAAGAATTCTCTGTTCGTCCAAGTGGCTAGTATAAGACGTTACTGTGATGTGCAGCCAGGTGAGAGCCGGTAGGACAAGATGTGCAAGTGCAAGTGCACAATCCATCGCAGAGTCGGAGAGATTCAGGTGTGTAAGGGAGGGGAGTGTGACGGTGCGCTTGACGTCAAATTGAAGGCGAGCAGCACTCGGGGAAGCCGAGTGAAGGATAAGCCTCTTTAGTTGGGGCATTTCGTGTAGAGTATCTAACCAAACCCCGATGCTCGGCCTCGCATTCGAGGACGGTGTGCGAATATCGAGAGTTATGAGGCCTTTAAAGAGCGGTGACTTCCAACTGATGTCACAGTGGCAGAGCTTGAGGTAAGAGAGACGAGGGGTGGTGCCATCAAATAGTGTGTCAGGGACAGATGTTTGCAACCATGATGGTTCACTGAGATTGGAGAGTGAAAGGTATTCGAGCACGGGTGCAGGTGATACAAGTCCTCTAAGTGTCCTGCGAAGAGGTAAGGGCTTTGCGCTAATGGTAAGGTGACATATGTAGGAGAGACGGGTCTGCAGCTCCGTTTCAAACGCGCTAAACCAAGCATCCTCCCGGTGACTTTCAAGAAGTCTTGCCTCCAAATGTAAGGGTGCCTTCTTTGCCCGAGCGAGTATTTCAGCCGCGCCGGCCAAAGTTAGGTTGGTGAAATCTACGTGACTCCAGAAGTGGGGTAAATCGAGTGCGATCTCGCGCCATCGATGACAGACATGGGCCACATGCAGCCACGCGAGATGATGGTCTGGTTTTTTATCATGTCGTGGTGTACGGGGTAAACGGAAAAGGGAGAAAATGGCGGCGATGACTTCGGTAGGTAGAGACGAGACGGGTGCAAGTGCGTTACGGCGATGCCTCAAAGCTCGGATGGACTCTCGGGTGGCCTCCTCCAATGATTTGATCGCATCGATGACTTGCCGTTGGTATTCCCGAGGATTTGCCTTGCTTTCGTCCATCGCCAAACCGAGAACAGTGTCACGCGTCACGGGACGCGCGGGACGGCTCGTTTTATCTTGAGTGGGCCGTGCGGGCCGTAGTAAGTTTTCTGAAGTTTTTCCCAGTCGCGTGCACACCGCTTCTCTTGCCGCTTCTCCCTCGACAACCTCGTGCCGTTGCACTCTATAGCCGTGTAGACTGCATCATATGAGCTAAAACTGGATGTCGGTCTGCTAAAAACTGCGCGAGGATTCGTCACTGTAGAAAGCATGTTAAAGACCAGGCTCAGCATCTATTTCCTCATCGTCCACCGTCCTCATCATCATCAAATTGTCTTCGCCGTCATCTTCTGCGTAGTCTTCTTCTCCAGAATTGTCATAATCGTGGATGAAGAGGCCACGAGCCACAGAGTCCCAGCCGCAGACAATCCCTCCCTTTATCTCGAAGGGCTCCGTGGGACCCCAGACATCGACCACGATTTCCCTAAGCACCCGGACTGCGTCGCTAGTCACGAAACAAGTACGCAAGTCGAGAGTCTCCAATGGAACCCCTTGTTCCATGCGCTTCATAAGTGCATTATATAGACGGAGTGTCCTGCACGCACTCAAAGAAACGCCAATCAGGTCGAGCCTTGTCAGCGACGGGAACAGCTGGCGCTCGCGACCACTGTTATCTTGCAGAATCGTCTCTCTGAATCCACGTGCTGCGGCTAGCGCCAGCCGCACGCGTTTGAGCAGAGGCCACCGCTGCGCGTGACACAGCCAGAACCGCTTGTCGAGCCGTGTGCGGTGATATGCCGTGAGTACCAGGAGGCCATCGAAGGGGAGGACCGCCATCGCCGCGTCAATGGTCTGATAAACCGATCCTACGTTCGTGAAAGAGAGCACCACGCGAGCAGCGCACATCGCAGCGGGCGAGGCGTGCGGGTCGTCCATTTCGACGTCGGTAACGGGCACGCCAGTCCACGCCAGGATGTCTGCGCGCGTATTTTCACCGCGGATGAATACGCTCTGCAGAGGCCGGATGTCATGGGGACCGTGGGCGTGTTGCGCGGTATACTGAAGGACTCTCTGTGTGTCGCTTCCGTTCGGAATATAAGATGTTGCCGCGACGCACAGCCAGGTGAGAGCCGGCAGGACGAGATGTGCAAGTGCAAGCGCACATTCCAACGCTGAGTCGGAAATATTGAAGTGTGTGAGGGAGGGGAGTGTGACGGTACGCTCGACGTCGAATTGAAGGCGGGGAGCGCTCGGGGAACCCAGGTGAAGGACGAGACTCAGTAGTTGAGGCATTTCGTCTAGAGCGTCCAACCACACCCCGATGATCGGCCTCGCATTTGGGGACGGTGTGCGAATATCAAGAATTTTGAGGCCTTTTAAAAGTGGCGATTTCCAGCTGATGTCGCAGTTGCACAGCCTCAGGCAAGAGAGACGAGGAGCGGTGCCATCGAACAGTGCGTCCGGGACAAATGCTCGCAACGACGACCATGGTTCACTGGGATAAGACAGTGAAAGGTATTCGAGCATGGGCGCAGGTGATACGAGTCCTTCAAGTGTCCTGCGAAGACGGAAGTGCTCTGCGCTAATGGTGAGGTGGCATATGTAGGAGATATGGGTCTGCAGCTCTTTTTCGAACGCGCCAAACCAGGCGTACTTCCGGTGACTATCAGGAAGCCTTGCCTCCAAATATAAGGGCGCCTCCTTTGCTCGAGCGAGTATTTCAGCCGCGCCGGCCGAAGTTACGTTGTTAAAATCTATGTGGCTCCAGAAGTGGGGTAAATTGAGTGCGATTTCACGCCATTGCTGACAAACATGGGCTACACGCAGCCACGCTAAATGGTCTGGCTTTTCACCCAGTTGTGGTATACGAGGCAAACGCAAAAGGGCTTGTAAAAGGGAGAAAATGGCGATAATGATCTCGGTAGGAAGAGACGAGATGGGTGCAAGTGCGTTACGGCGACGCCTCAAAGCTCGGAGGGACTCTCGGGTGGACTCCTCCAATAATTTGATCTCAGCATCGATGGCTTGCAGTTGGTATTCTAGTTCGCGAGGACCTGCCTTGTTTGTATGAACGGCTCGGATGTAGTTTGAACACCTATGGAAGTAACGTTGGCACCTTCCTTTCTGGGAACTCTCTGTCGGAGTCTGTCCGAATTGATGTAGACTGTAGTAGTCAAGTATAAGAAGGGTAGCATGCTGCACCTGTATTGGGGTCCATGTAGCGCCTGAGACTGCTGTCGCCCATTCATAAATTCATTCCTCAGAGGCCTGAAATTGGCTTCGCATTTTCGAGTCAACTTGAAGGTGCGATGACGAAATATGGTCAGACGCGTGTGTGTCGCACTTGAGTCCCTATCGCAAGTCGGGCATTCGCTATTGTACTAAGCCGGCCTGGCATGATCTAAGTCGCCGCTCCGGGAAAAGCAGGAGTCGTAGCTTCACCAAGATGTTCACTTTGACCGTAAGCGCGAGCTTGGGACAGATACGGAACGAAATGAGCCCTTGAATGAGCCCAGAAATCTCGGGAGATGACAAGCTTTAAAATTGAGACGATAAGTCCCCGAGGGTGTTCACAAGACCTGTAACATCGGACCCGAGTTTGCGCTAACAAGCGAGACCGTTTCGACTCGACATCGCCGTGACGTATGCTGAGTCCCCGCGAAGCCGCTGACTCAGCGACGGCGACAGCACCCTGCCTCGGAGGGCAGTCTAAAACACAGTTTGCCCAATGCGAAAGACTACAACAAGAGAACATCGGGGGTTCAAAGAGTTACATCTGGTACCTCGTAGAGTATGGCGAGTATAGCACAACAAATGACATCCATCCAAAAAGATCCTTCCCAACAGACCACATACACGTGCGCAGAGTGAACAATTCGAGGAGAGACAGCGCCCTTCAGTAAAAGAATAAAGAACAAGCAAGCAAGCAACAAAAAAAAAGATATCGCGGGAGATAGTTATACCGTAGATGATAGGTGGCCTCTATTCCGTCGAGCCCGAGGCGTAGCCATGACTCGTCGCACGACTCGAAGGGCGCGAAGTCGACATGTGCCTAGTGCGCCTCCTCGCGCGCGGCATATCCTCCGGCTCGTCATCAGCAATCAACGGGCGCTCGATGCACACGAGTTCGAGCATGCACGGCAACACGACATTAAACCTATCGCGCACGAGCGCCTCGTTCATCTGCGCGCCGCCAAACATCGTCTGCGGGCCGAGCCAATCGAGCGCCTTGAGGCCGTCCCCGAGCTGCCCACCGGGCACGCCGGCGTTGCGCGAGCGGTTGTGGTGGTAGGCGTCGCGGACCGCGCGGCGCTTGATGCCCGACGCGCCCTCGTAGTCCTCTTTACGCAGTCGCCGCTGCAGGTGGTCCGAGAGCTGCTCGATCACGTCGCCGCATGTGACGCCGATCGCCGGGCTCGCCGCTTTGATGTCGAGGATCCAGGGAAAGACGTTCGAGATCAGCCGGATGTCCGTCACGCGTGGGAATGTGGCGGGCTCCTGCCGGCCGTTGGACCAGGAACGATGGGTCGGGTCGGTCGAGCGATGGCAGTGCGCGGTGGAGAACAGCATGTTCCAACGGAGGTGCGGTCGCTCGTCGTCGTCGATAGGAAGGAGCAGAGGGTTGATCACCAGCTTCGCGCCGACAGCCTTGATCAGCATTGGCTCGAGCACGGGGCCATCTGTATAAAGATAGATTATTAATAATTAACTATGACGCAAGCGAACGCAGGGCATACAGTGTGATCCCGCTGCAAAATGGCCGATTTTGTCGTAGCGCTCGGCGCGCGTGAGCCGTTCCGGTTGCCGCGGCGGTGCAGCGGGCGGTGGAGGACCCGGCGCGGCGTAGGCCATGGGTGCGGGAACCCATGCGGGGGTCGCATAGGCCATCGGATACCCGTGCGGTGGTGGCATAGCATATTGCGGTCCGGGGGTGGCGTACTGAGGTGCGAACCCGTGGGCTGGGTGGGCGGGCGGTGGTGGTGCGTACGGGCCTTGAGCCATTTGGGGGTTCGTTGGGGGTAGAGGTTGGCCATATGCGCCGAACGCGCCGAAGGGAGTGGCCATATGGCCTGTCCATGGCGAGTGGACCAAGCCTGGCGGCGCACCGTAGGGAGTTCCGTATGCAGCCTGCTGTCCGGGTTGTGGACCTATCCAGTCTGCGGAGACGCCAGGCGGGTAGTGTTGTGGGCCAGGCGGATGACTCGGTGGGGGACCGGCAGGTGGACCACCGGCGTTGTCGGGTAGCTGGACAGTTGGCATATAATAGGACCCAGGAGGTGCCATGGGGGGCGGAATGAAGGGTGCGCCGGTGTATGGAGAGTAGAACGCGTTGTTCGAGGGTGGCGGGGACATTGTTGAAGACTGGAAGCGGTGTAGTCGGAGGGCGGTGAGGACAGTATTTTGTAAGCAAATGTTCTGTGAGCTATGCTTACCTGGCTGGGTGACATCGGGATGACAGATGGAAGGACTGCAGGGGAATGCCCTCCTGGGCTGCTAAAATCCGGCCGAGGAGGAATGAAGGGTGTAGCGGGTTCGGAGTCAGGCATGATGGGGACGTCTGAGTTTTCCACGGGTTCAGCTACTCCCACAGGATTAGAAAAACAAAAGGGAGAAGCGGAAATAAGTCGGCGCACTAAGGAAAAAATGAGCAACTGGCCGAAGTCGTCGTCTCAGGTTTTGGCTAATGAGTAGTGTGAGATAAGATTGGGTAAAGAAAAAAGAAGTGGCGCGCGGGAATCAAGGGCAAGCGCTCGACTCTAGTGTGGTCGACAAAGTCCTGACGGGGCAAAGTTGGGTCGATCAGGTTGCACCAGGGTGAAGGGCACATACCTAACTTCCCTTTAAAGGCTGACTCACTGTTTTTGTTAACCTCGGCGATGCGATTGGAGCTGACCCACGTAGCGAGCAAGCAACCTTGTCCTCCACAGTCGAGTTCCGGCATCCGAGGAACGTCCGGCGTGCTCGCTGGCGTCGGAAACTCGTCAACGTCGAAACACGTGTAGCATCACGGGATTCACACTATTACACCATGTGACTACTACTGCTTCTTTACCACCACAGAAACGTCCAGAGTTCCTTTCGTACGGCATACAGCATTTTGTTCGTCTCTTCTGATTTAATCTCAGGCATTGGACACATGCACGCTAGTTCCATGTGATAAACGGGCCTGAACCGAGTAGCAGGAATGCGGAGAGTACAGTTACAGGACATATCCCAAAAAAAGATACAAAGCACTTAGATTCAGCACATCTAATTCGCATAGGTCTCCATTTTCATCACAAGAATGTTAGGAGCGGTGAAACCCAGACGCTGCTCAGCGTACCGCTCGTCACGAATCATTTGGTCAAAGAAATGTGCCTCGCATAACCAATCTTTGGCAAAAGCAATCAGTTGAGGCTAACGATACATAGTAATATACATACCAACCCGCTTGAGGCGATTAAGTGGCGTCGGAGCAGGAGACGAATAGAAGCCGTTCCACTGAGCCCCGCCACCGAGGCCAGCGGCATTACGAGCGGCGACCTGCTTGATCCGTTCCTGGATGCGAGGCTGTGTTGCGGAGAGCTCGGCCTCAGTGATTACATTTTCCACGTAGCTAGTGCGGCCAGAAATCTGAATATCACTTTCCCATCAGAGAAGAGAGAATGCCTACTCCTTGTGCATTTGTCCGCAGATATCCCCAAGTGTAATGCCCGACTCGTTTCGTACTGTGGTGCACCATGGAGAACGCTCGGTGATGATGTGGAGAACCGACACTCGGGGAAGGGTGGCAGGCTGGTTGACTGCCTCAAATGGGTGGTCGCGGTCCGTTTGCTGCTCGTTGAAGCCCCCAGTGTATCCTGCGCAGGCAGACACTTATTAATCCCCGATTGGTGGTCGGAAAAATAGGTATGCACCAGTGAGAAGGTTGAAGATGAGGATGAAACTGTGCGATTTGGTGAGGATGGGATGTATCTGTAAGTTTGGCTTGAGAAGAAAGAGGTCCGTCTGAGAGAGTACAGGCCCATCTGAAAGCACAGATGAGAGGAGTTAATGGAGGAGTCGTCAGTGCGTACATGCACCCCCTGTTGCCCAGCGGTCAACTCGGACGTTATCCATCATCTAAGAATTCGGTTGTTTGGCGTAGGTGAGAAGGATGAGACAAGGAACTATGCGAGGCGTGCACATGCACATCACGGCCATCGCCACCTTATCGAATTTATTTTAGATAAGATAAGATATTTCCGACATGCTTACGCCCTTTGACTAGCTTTGACTCATCACTCGGTAATCGATTCATCAGTTTTTAACGTCCGGAACCTGACATTGATCATGGAGGCACAATAATGGCCCCAAAGGGTGGGAACGCGAAGAAAGAGAGTGGCCGTGCCAAGAAAGCCGAGAACGAAGCGAACAAGCGTGCAGCAGCGGTGGAGGCAAAGGTGCGCGTGTCTCACCCTCGATTTACCCTTTCTTTGTTGAAATACTATCCCAAAGGAACGCACAGAGGCCGACAAGTGGGCCGACGGTTCCAAATCGGCCAAAAGCAAGGAGGAGAAGGAGGAGAAACGCAAGGCAGATCTCGCGCGCAAAGCGGAGAACGCGCGGCTGCTTGCAGAAGAGGAGGCGGCTGTACGTGCAAAGAAGGCCGCACCAAAGGCAAGCGCGAAGAAAAAGCCTGCAGGTCCGGGTGCCATTGCTGCGGGGGGCGAGCCCTCCGCCTCAAGTCCTGCAGAGAACCCCAGCAAGGACGTTGACGAACCCCAAGAGGTCGAGAGCTTCGCGGCTACTGGCATTGACAACGCCATCGACTTGCTCGAGGTCGTCACCGCGAAGGTGGACAAGGCGAGCATTGGGAATCAGGCAGCAGGCAT
>QFDV01000059.1:46025-62682 GCA_003315845.1 Lactarius trivialis
GGCACAAAAGAAGAGGGCGAGGCTCTGCGGTTTCGGATCGAGGATGCATGCGTTGTTTACATGTTATTTACCCTTATTTCCACTGTAGCTACACCACCCAAAATAAAAGACAAAAAAAGTATAGTAAGGGCAAAAAGGCCAAAAGGGGAAAAGAATTGGAGTTTATGCACGTTTATGAGTCTTTCTGTTACTACAGTACAGTACGCGTCGCTGAGCGCTGAAGCGCTGAAGGCCCTCGTGAGCTACTTTATTTGACAAGTATTAGACAGCTATAAGATAATAATAAAGCGAGCCTCCCACGGGGGTTTGATGCACTCCTCTTGGCAATCTTGGTGATGGAAAATTTGGGGCTCTTATCGCTACTGATACAACGCCACAACAACGGTGACAAGGAAGGTGCTGTACTGGCGCTAGCCCGAGGAATTTCAGCGACGATGGGTCACGGGTAGTTGTTTGTTCTTATTAGCCTTTTACCTACAAAAAAGTTAAGTTCCGAGTTCATTTTTTCGCCAAGCGCCAAGACCCAGCTCGACCCGCATGACCTGTCAGAGCGCGTCAACCGTCAAGCCAACCTTGTATTCGACTCGTCGTCCCTCTTCACCAACGTTACATATAACGAATAATTCTTCTACACCTCCATTTTGGTGGCGGTAGGGCAGTTACGTTACGTACACGCATTACGTTCTATTGACGGAAACGACAGCCTGAGGAACTCAGTACATGTTCGGCACATTCATTCTCTTGATAGGCTTGCTGGTGCTCGTGACTGACCAATTAACCAGGAGAACCCACTCGCCGCCTGAGCTTGTTTCTCGTGCGACCAACTCCTGTCTGTTCTTGTGTCTGTTTCATGTATTCTGTGTCGTTCGTGGGCGTGCATCTCTCTTGGCTCTTTCAAGTTCCACCGTTGCTAAGCACATTCTGTCGTGAGATTTCGACCAGATTGGCCTCCTCGTTCATCAGGTAACTCCTGCCTGACTCGTGCCAATAGTCAAGTTGCAGTGGGGATTTCGTAATAAAACTATACGAATGACACTTGATCATCTTCATTGTGTTCCGGGATTTCCCGTGCGGAGGACCCATCAAAGTTTAGGTAAGTACGTCGAGGTCAAGTCGTACGAAAAGATCATTTCTCGATGGCCAGGCTCATTCACTACATCCTTATCAACATAGGCGCACAGAATAAATCCTAGATCCATGCAGTGGGTCCAAACGCGGACGTGCACAGACGCTTGCATGCCTAATAAATAGTATTTTCTGCTTTATGAGGTACCATCTGTGTATATTGCGATTCTGGAATATCTGGAAACCGACAGAAAGCGCGAACGCCACGGCTCCACCCACGCTTTCTTCCCCGCTCCCGTTTATCGTTATCCTTTTCAACGCTGACGACAGCTGTGGTTACTGGAAGATGTGCAAAGTCATAGGCCCAAACCAATACTTCAGCCTCTGGCCTGTCGAGGGAGGTCCTGAAACACCTGCATATGTTTGTAATCCGAGTTCAACGCGCAAGTGGTTACGGTAATGTCATCGTACCGTCATTTGACATAGCTTGGCCAATAATAATCTTGGCCGTCATGCGGGTGTTCGCTCCGAGCTTGGCACATTATTCTATGGCCCTGCGCTCCGGTACTCGAGATTATTTCCTCCGAAGAGACGCTGAAACGGCTTATTTCATTTTTTTTTTTTGGTTTGAAACGTCGAAACTTGACATGTCGCCTTACTTCTGCGGACAATGGGCCCCTCTGGAACTCTCTTCGACTGATATGTCTCTGTTTGGTTGGCAGCGAGTGCACTGGTATTCGCCGTCATTTTCCCACCCGGCCTGGACGAAAACTTATAAAAGGGCAGCTGATGTCCCCTCAAGATTCCTCAGCATTCTGCTAAACACAAAGAAACCTTCAGGACTACCTTCTTACGATGCTGTTCCACAAATCTCTCGTCTCTTTCGTCGCTGCCATTGCCGTGGCCAGTAGCGTCACTGCCTCCGCAACCCCAGCGCGCAGGAATGACCCCCCCCCCGGTTGCACCACGAGCACTGGCCCCTTGTATTGCTGCGAATCCTTCAATTCTTTTGCGCACGATGGTATTGGGTTACTCCTCGTCGCGCTCCTGGGCATCGGCGAGGTGGTCGTCGACGACCTCATTGGGGCGGATTGCGCTCTTGCTGGCACGCTTGGATCATGGTACTGTACCCCTTGACTTTCGTATTCAATTAGATGGTTAACGTGCCGCAGCAATATCAACGCAGATTGTTGTCAGGGTTTCGTAAACGAAGGTCAGTGTCTTTCTTCTCTACGGCCATTGGTACTTACTGACGGATTGTCAATCAGTTGGCCTTGTCAACGTCGCCTTCAACTGCCTACAGCTTTAACTGCCTAAGGCCTTCCCGTCCAATGCAGTTGTTCGGGTTGCAGCGGCCCGGGTGTCACACAGAATCGGAGAATCAGATGGCGTGGCGGAATGTCGTTTTTGGTGTTTGCTGTGGTCCAAATATTGAATTGTAGTGTCACGCTCGGTGGCTGTTGTTGTTGTTTCAAGTTGTTATAAGTGAAAATCCAGTATTTTGTTCTCAGTTGCCTTCAACTTGTTGCAAAGGAAATGGTCCTTGTTTTGCAACACCGCGCCACACCGCTCCCGCCTGTGGAATGAAGTCTACATCATTCAGTGGAAATAACCTGTTTAAAGCACGACGCGACTGCCTGGTAGGCTCGATTCACCCAGGCCATCATTTAATTTACCGTAGTCACTTCTTTGAGTCGTTCACACGCATACGAAGATGTCGGCCCGGGATTGGCGGCTGTGGCTTAGCGCTGCCTCCATGGGCGGTCTCATAATCTCATTCAATGATCCGGGAATAGCTTATCAGGCCTCAGGACTCAGGAATGATCACCACGCTTGTTCTAACTTAAGTTACCTCGGGCCGGTTCAAGCACACACTTAGGCTGTTTACACTACTCGTCTTCAAGTCAGGATTTGACCTTCTTGGTATCTCCTTGGATCTGGCCCTGTTATTGGGTCGTCTTGAGACAGAAGACACTACACTGGGCACTGGGCACAACCAAATAATGACAGAAATATAATATCCAACTACTGACATGACAGGGGTAAATCCAGTCCGCACTCACAGTCACGGTACCGCTAAAGAAGGGCCATAACCAACGGCGTTCGTGGGACCAGCTACACGTGTGAGCAGATGCTCGAGTCTCAAGGCAGTTTCACTGCCCCGGGCCAGGGCCCGACTTGCGCCGGGCGACTCTCATCACCCACCCAGTACCCCCTGCCCTACTGTACATGACAAGACTCCGTCCTTCTCCTCCAGGGCAGCATGCCACTGCTACCCAACGTCCCACAACTGATCCCAGTTCGTATCGCCAAACTAAATCCGCAGGGTGACGCCGCCATGCGTCACCATTCTTCTCTTCGTGCCGCTCTAAATGCGATGGTGCAGCGTGCCCATCCCATTTGGCATACAATGACCCGCGTGATAAAGAGGCATATTTCGCGCCCCATGTGAACCTGCCCGTAGTGGTTCCAACTGCTACCGTGCGACGTCGGAAGTGCACCGGGATGTCCAAGAGGCTAAATGGGCATCGAACGCTGTCAGTAAGGTTCCCTGCCACAAAAGCGCGCACGGCGACCCCCTGTCACCACCGGCGTGTCGACGCCCGTAATGTTGTGAAGGACCAAGCCGGTCAAGAGGGACGGTGACATCTCAGAGAATTCCACGGATAATACTTGAGGTTGGCTGCTGTGCCTTGCACCGGAGCAGATCGGACAGCTAGAGTTGCGCACTTAGTAGCTAATGCCGTCGAAGTCGCCATTCAACGACACAGACCCGTCTCTGTTTATGCTGGACCGACAGGCAACTAGTAGACCGTCTAAACGACACGGTGCCCTGACATGATGGAGCGCACGAGAGGTCCGAACAAAAAAAACACACGTTCATGACGTACATCCACGAGTTATTGAAGGAGAGGGACATCGGACAACGCAAGACCCCAGAAAGCCCCCTATATGCCTGACCTGCGACCGGATAAGAATTGGGGCAAAAATCTCGTTGATGCCATAGGTCTTGCCACAAGTCTGTCCGGATGACAATCACGGAATTTTTGGGAAAATCCCTGCTGATGAAAATCGGCTGTCGGGGATGTCTTATTGTCCGGATAAAAGGGTTACCAAAGCGATGTGGTGTACTGCACTTCAGGTTCGAACTCGGAACTGCGAAGTCAGTATTTTTGCAAAAAAAATAAATTAATGTATAGGCACATGGGAAAGGTTCGATCAAAACGCAACACCGTGACACCCGAGGGTTGAAGAATTCTGGATAGAAATCGGGGCAAAACCGCCCAGATAGCAATCGCGACTTTTCACCGAGTTTGTGCTTGCATCTGAATCCTCGACCTATTACTGGTTGCCAACCCAAGTGCCAGCCAGCCAATACTGTTGAGGTCTCGTAATGAAGGATTAAAACCGCACGGTCCGCACCGAAAGCTTGTTTGAATTTGCATCACACGACTCAGAAGGTTGCGTAATTTTGGGCATGTCCCAGGCCTTTTCTTGGCAGTTGGATTTACGTTACCTTGCCTCGGATCTGCATGACTTCATCCAATCCTACCTGATATCGGCGAGTAACTTGAGTCAAGGGATACCGTAGTACAATGAAGACGAAACAAGTATCGAGGAAGAGGTGTTTATGTAATACGCGCTGATTGTGCCGCCAAGATTTGCCAAGTGCCAGTGATTGCCGCGTTGGGTGTGTCTGAACGTGTCTCTGAACGTATACTGTACCGACTCGGAACACGATGCTACAGTAAGTAACAGTACTAGACCCGATGGGGAAGATGTTTGCAGGCTGGATTGAGGCAAATGCTGTTCCAATGGGCTTTTGCGTTATCTAAGACCGGAGACGGGGAAAGTTTTTCCTTGTTCTGCTACTATATCTCGACAGCTTCAAGTTCCGGAGGCTGTTCAAGTACCCGCTCCGGAATCCGAACACAGAGGGCTTAAATTTCTGGATGGGTGATTCAGGGTGAAAGCGGTTGCCATTCTCTCAGGCTGAACGGCGACCAGCATGCGCTCCCTCAGGCTGAAGTTGACGAAGTTCTGCGACACACAAGTACTCGGGAACGGGTCGCTCGTACGCGCCCCATTCCGCTACGTGACGAAAGAATTAAGGGGACCCTCGAGGACGTCAAACAAACTCAACCAGCCACGAGATGCTTGACGAGAAGTGTGTTCTGATTGGATAAGGATTATCTCCGAAAGTGATAACGCGAGCCAAGACTGATTGCCACAGCCAAGGCCACCTCCACATAGTAATCATTACCAAGATCATTACGGTAACTTCTTCGTACACTTTTTCGAAAGAGCTATTAACTATATAAAGTAGTGGGTGGAATTTGTCCTCACCTCAGCCTGCCCTGGCCGGCTACCAATATATTTCGTCCACCGCTACTGCACGACGTACTGAGATACAAGGATCAAGATGCCGTGACGGGCAGCTGTACAGTATTCACATGATACTACGTACGTGTCCCCATGCGGTGATACCTCCCATTCCGTTTTCCTTCGGATCTTTTCGGCCTGCCAGTGGGCTTACCCTTGGATGTTACTTGGTGGTCGACTTGTTGTGCTTCGGAAGATTCTATAGATCCCTGGTTGTCCTCTCTACCCCCGCATTTCGCCTCTTCGTCATTTTTTATTATTGGATGCTTGCATGTTTACATCATTCAGGCTGTCGGAATTTGGCCTGCCTGCCTCTGCAGTGGTCCGTGCGTACACCTGCTGCTGTGGGTCAGAAGGCCAGATACTGTCCTGGTCTGTCCCCTGGTGCTGTTACCCTGTGCGCGTCTGTTCACCTGAACTTGGGGCGAAGCCGTTGTTTCCGTTTACAGTGAGGGCACAGATTCAGGAATCCCACTGGTAGTCCAGCCCGGCCTCGAAGGCAGTGTACTGCTCCGCTGGGTTGAGGTAGTAGTGAAGCATTCAGTCGTGTAAAGTAGGCTAGGGAAAGGGATGTAGCGGATGAAATCAAACCATATGATGATGGGATGGGGGACGGTCCATGGGTGCTGGTCAACTTGAACGAATTCAAATTTGTGTTATTGTGAACGACGATCGGGTTCATGTGACCCCGTGACTCAGGTTGATTATTGTGTGACTCATATGTATGAATATCTCGGGCTCCCGAGATATGTCTCAGATGAAGGTATTGTACAAGTAGGAGGCCACGTCAGTGGGACGCGTCAGCCCGTAGTATACTCGATGTATATTTAAAACATACGAATATCGAGTATGAGAGGCCCAGAGTCTCTCTCGCCCAACTCTCCGCCCGTCACACACAAGTCACAGTAACACCCAGAGGTGGGCGACATCACAGTGTTGTTGTGAACTAAAAGGAGCGGTGTGACTCCACGTGATTTCCCGTGACTCATGGAAATGACCGTGTCGAATTGAAAAAGAATAAAGATGGTATCCCGGTGCACGTTCGAGACAAGTCCTTCGGACAATGTGGGGCGACGCGTCAGCGCGACGCGTAACGCGACGCGCAATCCAGGGTAGTACCAAAACGTATAAATATTCTGTATTCTCGTAGTGAAATGTTTAGAACTTCTCTCGCTCCCTCTCCGGGTGACGCCGTCACGGTCACGACTCTTAACCAGAGGTGGGCGACACCTCAGTGTTGTGGGCCCACGTGTTCCAAGTCACAGGTCATCTAAACCCAAGGGGGGAGCGGAACCGGAATCCCGCACCCGGGGTAGGGTGGTGGGGGGGTGGCCGGTCCCCGAAAAAAAAAAGTTGAACATGAGCGCTTAATGAGCGTCTACCATACTCTACCAATGCGTGTCCCCTCCTGCTACCTCCGCCAACCCTCTTATCTACTTGGATTTGATAATTGTCAGCCTGATCGACCCTCTGAAGCCTGATATCGTGGACACCGTTGGTATGCTTTTTCGTCAATGGGAAGTGCAGTTCAAGTGCCCCGCTGACTTGTGGTTATACACTCTCAGGATATGCCGTGGTTTTGGAATCCACTTCTTCGTCGTCACCGGTGACCACCCCGCCACCGCCGTTGCCATCACCGCACAAGCAGGCATAATTACGAACCCTGCCTCAGTGCACCACCGTGATGCAGTCGACCTGTTGGAACAGAGCTCATTCAAGGATAAGGAGCATGTCCAGGTGTCACTACTCTCGGAGCCGAATGACCCGAGCGATCCGCCACAGAGCATTGTTGTCACCGGCGCCGAGCTCGAGACTCCACATTGTCCGCTCCATGCGGGCCCATGCTGGCGTCTTTGCCGTTACGGGTGACAGTATGCGCCCGCGTTGCGCGCACCAGACTGCGGTATTGCTATGGGCAATGGGTCAGATGTCGCGCACGAGGTGGCAGACGTGGTGCTTCTTGAGAACTTTTCTGTGATTGTTGTTGCTTTGGAGTATGGTGCGTCGTGTCATTGTGATTACCTGTCATTGTATGTGGGTTTGATCACTGTCTCATCCACACAGGTCGGTTGGTGTTCGACAATCTAGAGAAGACGACTCTGTACCTACTACTACCTCCTTCCGGCCGGCAGGTAAACTATCCATTTTTTTTTTCATTTGTGTTGGCTCTGACGGTGATGACACCAGTTTCTCTGAGCTTATGCCCGTCCTTCTGAATGGTCTTCTCGGTGTCCCGCAAATGCTCAGCAACATCCAGATTATCCAGATTTGTGTTGCTGTGTGTACAAAGCACTCTGTATGACTCGGCTCATGTTCCACATCACCACACAGACCGATGTTCTGCCTGCGCGGCTTCGTTTTAGCATGTGCTTCTAGCTGCTAGAGAGGGGATTGCTCGCCCGCCTGCCACGCAACGTGCACATGGACCGTCTTCCTTTATGCCTGTACTCTGTTTGTTGTTCCCCCTATTTCTTTCAACTGTTGTAGGACACGTTGCATACCGATTGCATGTATAAAACTAGGTACTCCAAAAACAAAAAACATACGTGAGAAACACATACCATAGAAGGAAAGAGGGGGTGGTGGGGGGTGCACCCCTATCGAAAAACAAAAAGATCGACCCCCGGTATTTTTTTCTGATCCCGCACCCCCTTGTCTAAACCCGCCCTTTCAGCGCATTCAGCAGCGACAACCTTCCATTAAACCAGAAAGGTTTATGCAGATATCAGTACGAAACAGTAACTACAGATAAATACAATATAGGATCAGTATAAGGCAGATATATCCTCGTGAGATGATGCTATGATATACGTGAATGTCACAATGTCAATGCCTGAACGGATTCCGCGACCCCTGGCTCGTTCCCGTTCCCGCAGGGATCAACCAGGCTCTCCCACCCACTCCCCGACCAAGCTCGGGCTCGTCCCGTTCCTCGACCGACATGGCGTACCGCTGTGCCTCCGTGACCGACCGCACGCTGCTGACCGTCGAGTACCGCGCCTCGGTGGCGCGTTCGACACTGCGCATATTCACAGGCTGGCGCGGTGCCGGCGCACGAGGAGGGAGACCCGTCACCTGCGAGTAGAACGAGTCGGTATCGCCGGCGGTCGCCGAGAGCCGACGCGAGCGTGCATAGTGCGAGGGCAGCGCGCTGCCTCCGGCACTCGGCACGCCAGCTGCGCCGAGCTTGCCGAGCGCGGCCAAGTGCCGCTCCTCCTCAATATTCCGCAGCCGCGCGACGCGCAGCGCGACCTTCTCCTCTTTAGACATACGCGGCCCGCGCGAGAACAACGAGGCGAGCTTCGCGCGCCACCCGGCTCCCCGCGCGTCGATGTTCTTCGACGCCGCGAACGCAGCCGTCTGTTGTGCGCGCTTCGAGCGCATGCGTCTCCGGAAGAGCGCGAGGATGCAGAGGAAGATGAAGACGCATCCGAGAACCATCAACAGGATCTCCCACCACGTGAGCGCACGACCTCCGACGGTGTTCGTCACCGCTGGCGTATTGATGCCCGTGATGCTGGGCAGCGGAATTGCGGCGGAGGTGCCCGACACCTGGGGGACAGAGACAAGCTCCGAGAGGCATACCCCCAGTCCGGGTACAACGGCCGTTGCATTGGCGCCACAGTTCGCCGGTGCACAGGACCCGCCGCGGAGGACCGAGGTTGAACTCGAACACGCGAGACAATTGCTGGGCCCTGCGCCAGAGCAACTCGAACAGCTACCGTCGCATGGCTGGCAGCTTCCACTGGTCCCGTCGAAGAACTGGGTCTTAGAGCAGGTTGGAAGACAACGGCCATTGGAAAGCACCGGTCTATCCGATGGGCAGCTAGAACATTGACTGAACGAAGTCCCGGAGCAGGTCGCACAATCCGGATGACAAGCGGTACATGCTCCGGCAGTGGCAAGCGTGTTGGACGGGCAAGAGGAGACGCATTTACCGTCCGAGGCGAGCTGACCGCCGTTGCAAGTGAGACAGAAGTCGGCCGCTCCAAGACATGTACCGCACTGAGAAGAGCAAGCTGTACTGGTGGTCAGAATGAGTGCAAGGGGTTGAGTGAGAGCGTACCGGTGCAAGTCAAATTGTCTTGTGGAGAAAGGAAGGTCCCAGACGGGCAACTTTCGACGCATGTGCCATTGGACAGAACAAACCCGGGAAGGCAGCCCTTGCATTGCAGCTGATTGAAGGTCGATGCTACGTTGAAATTGGGAATCCCGCAAGAGGTGCACTTCGATGGGCAACCTGCATAACCGATTAACTCTGACCCCAGACGAATAAAACCGGCAGAATGCTCACTGTCGCACTCATGTTTGTTGTTATTACCGATCATGCTAGAACCGTCACAAACACCATTACTATCTGTCGGAACACAGTTTCCGCCAAGGGAGAACTGGCCATTACCGCACACGATGCAATCGTTCGACGTCGACCCGGAGCACGTAGAACAGGACGGGGAACAAGGTTGACAATTTGCACCATTACCGAAACTCCCATCCGGGCACACCGTTCCAGAGGTCGTCACAGACTGCACGGCGTTGCACTGAGTACGATCATTAGCATCCTGGGTGAAGCCTTGTTTGCAAGTGATGCAGATGCCAGTCCCGTCCGCGCATTGTTGGCAACCCAGTTGGCACACTGCGCAGTCGCCGTTCCCGTCGAGGAAGAATCCGGGTGCGCAAGAAGCGCATTGAGTGCCGTTGGATGCCGTGGTCCAGCCAGCGTTGCACGTACACTGTCCGTTGGTGCCGCAAACGCCATTGATACAGTTGCATGCTAACGAGGCATTTGCGCTAGTAGAAGAGAGACAACGGCCCGTTCCAGAAATACCGTCGTCGCAGGTGGCGCAACCTGTCGGACAGGCCTGGCATGAAGTTCCAAAGAAGCCATTCGCACAAGTCTCGCATGATGAACCGCTGAAACCGGGTGGACACGTGCATTGACCAGACGCAGAACAAACGCCTGAACTAGAACATGGAGGCGAACAGGCGTTCGATTCGATGGCGGAAAGGGACATGGAGTCTATCCCAGGAAGCTGGGAGACGTCAGGAACAGAGTCCCAAAGAATTATGCGGTTTGAGCCGCCACTTGTGACTGCGACCCAGACGTTGGAAGACAGTGCAAGTGCACCTGCCGAGAGAGGGGTAGATGAATTGCCAGACGCAGTGCTATTGGGAAGGGCCGCAAATTGGGCCTGCCCTGAATAGAGAGCTTGAGGATAAACAGCAAGACCGGGTTGCAACGCAACGTTGAGTGGGAGCGAAACAGTGGAAAGATTAAAGCCCGTTGCGGGAGATGATGAGGTCGAAGAAGTAGTGAGAAGTTGGTGAAGGAGTTGTGGGTTCGTGGTCGACGCGTACTGGCCGGGAAGGAGGAGTACATCGGAAGCTACATTAGGTGATGATAATACAGTGCCAACTGGGGACAAAACGTCAGTGTGAACGACGACCGGGACACAAGCGAAGACGACTACGCACTAGTGGTATTCGTAAAACCTTGAATACACTGTCCTGCAGAGCAAACAACGGTCGAATTGATAGCTACAGCGGCTCCCCGAGCCACGGAAAGCGAAGAAGAAATGAGTAGCAAGCCAAAGAGAAAGTCTAGGGTCATGATGAAAGTAAGGAACAGAAAGAGAGACGAGGGTTGTGCGAGGGCCAGAGCCTACGCCGTTGTGGCAGAGGATGGGAATGTGGCATTAGAATAGCCCTTTCAGCTTTTGCTTTTGTACGGACGCTATTGTGCTTGTGCACAACAAAAAGACAATTACTAGAGATTTCCTTTTTAGGACACAACGGCTGGACGTGCGTCACGCGTTCCGAAGCGAAGAATAAAAACAAAACAAAGACAGGTATCGATGGCACACCCATGCCCTTGTTTTACAATGTTTCAGTGTAATCTCGAATAGGATTGGACGATGCAATTCTCATGCCCACGGATACAAACACAGAAGGTGGCGATACACTGTTCTTTGAGGAAAGCACACAGAATGTTGCTGTAACTCTACGCTCTCTAGTCGAGCTACTGTAAGTCAGGACATGCTTGCATTTTGTATTGGTAATTTATGGGGTGTTGGTTTGTGGAGCTTCATATAACTGATACTGACACGTCACCGAAATTTACAGTAATAAGCGACAACGTGAAAAACGGGATGTCTACTGTAAAAGCCGGTGTTTACGCTGTTGTAATGGCATGAAACGCTTCTGAATCTGTGAGTGCATTTGGGGACATTCCGGTGCGCAAAGCTCATACTGTACCATGACAGAAACCGGTCACGCGTCGACGAGATTTACCACCGTGATCCTCGGCGCAAAGTACGCACAGGTGAATGATCCGCAAACGCATCTCGACGAAGAGAGGCAAGGCCGGAGGTGCCGTTGCAGGCTCAATTTAAGCGCTCGAACAGCAACAGCTCACGGACGGATAACCCTGAGCTAGTGTCAGGGTCTTCAAGGCATTTTCCAGGACGGTGGGCCGTGCCGTACACACGCGATACAGTCTTACTGAATCGGGGAGAGGGCTGCAATCGACAGCAGTGAACTCACGGCAGAGCGGGAAGACGGGATGGCTCGTGATACGCGAGTGCGACCGGCTACCATCATGCGCGGTGGGTCACGCATGGAACGACCCGTGAGCGTGGGAATATTTGGCCAAGCCACGAAAGTTGACAATGGACCGACACCGTGGTCGACGCGGGTTCGACGGGCGGCACTTGACCCACCCCACAATCCTGTATATAGCTAGCTTGCACTGCCCGGGGCACCCTGCCTTCAGCTGAAGGTCGGCGTTGACCCCCAACCCGTGTCCCAGCTGACGCGTCTCTTTCGGCCCACTCCACAGACGGAGGATCTCCTTCCCTTCCGCTGAGCCGAGCATCAAACACGCGCTCGTCCTTGACGCACACAAGTTCCGGCGACAACCCGGATCCGGTAAAACCAAGGCAGTGGTGGCCAGGGCACTATTATTCCTGCGAGACCCGAGTCTAAATTGTGGCGTCCCCCTACAACAACAACCTGTCTCATTTCCACTATAGCGACCATTATCGCCCAAGTCCACTTATAAATAACCTGGGGCAGCGCGCGCGCGTCAGTGCGCAACCATCTCCCTCTCTCTTTTAACACCAGTACCGTCTTCTATCCATGGGCTCCGACACTGTCGCAGAAGTGCAAGTCGAGTTCGCCGAGCGACCCGACGATACTCCGTTACGCTGCGCCTTTGAGCCCCTTTCCGAGGATGACCTCACTCAGCGCCTGACGACCCTCGCAAAGCCCAAACGTACCGTATTTGACGCTGCGTGTGGCCGACTCGCAGATGCCATCGCGTTCCAACCGTGTCTCCGCTACAGCTCACAGGACCGCTTCGTCGTGCGGCAGATCGACGTGCACGGGCAGAAATGGACGTTCACCGGCGTCTTTGACGGTGCGTTTCTTTGGCGACCCGCGCATAGCCGCTGATAGAGCTCCCCATCATATTCCAGGCCACCTGGGCGACGCTACCGTGGAGCACACCGCATACCACCTCCCTATCATCGTGAAGGAGTCACTTCATAGGATAATCACGGGACCTGCATCGCCCGCACCAGGACCCGATCTCATGAGCGACATCCTCTCCAACGCGATCACGGCCTTCGACAATGCCATCGCGGGAGACGTGCTGGAGCTATTTCCGGGCGGGATCGAGTCACTGCCGGGCCGGACGGACGAGGATATCCAAGAGGTGGT
Source organism: Lactarius trivialis (assembly GCA_003315845.1). Lineage (NCBI taxonomy): Eukaryota > Fungi > Basidiomycota > Agaricomycetes > Russulales > Russulaceae > Lactarius > Lactarius trivialis. Next base: position 59,190 of record QFDV01000059.1, read on the forward strand.
GAACGACTTTGGCGACGGACGGGGCAACGGCTCGAACTACCAGAAGGCCCGCCTATGCCTTTACGGCACCACGGCGCTCGTCGCGCTCGTGGATCCTGCACACGAGAACCTCTGGGTGGCGAACCTTGGCGACTGCGAGGCAGGTATGTGTCGCATGCGGCTCCCTCTGAAATTGTTCGTTGACCAAGGAGCTCCTATTCCCCAAGTCCTCCTCACAGTGGGCGCAGATGGGCGCCTCTCACGGCACGAGGTACTGAATGTATTACACAACGGTACCAACCCTGCTGAAGTCGCACGTGTGCGCCGTGATCACCCGAATGAGCCAGAGAGCGTGCTGCACGGCCGCGTGCTCGGCACGATTGCTCCCTTCCGTTGTGAGTATTCCGAGTTTCCCCAATTGCGCCACCATCGTCGTCCCCACCTAACTGAGAATCCCCCAACACCTAGGCATCGGCGATGCGCCTTTCAAGCAACCCGAGATATTCACCCGCCGCGTGCTTTACAACCTTTATCCCGGCGTGCCCGATCCGACGCCATGGGAGACGTTCCTCGCGCGGAACCGCACTCCGCCCTACATATCTTCCGTGCCGGACGTGATCCACCGGCGCCTACCCCCGCGGAGCGGCAGTGGCGCCACGACGCGCTCGTTCCTCATCCTCGCCACGGACGGTCTCAGCGAGCTGTACGATGGCACCGCGCGCGCGGAGATGGCCGCGGACTGGGCGCGCTGCGTTGCCGAGACGGCTCTCGAGGCACCGTCCGCGAAAGGCGAGAACCTCGCGCTGCGGCTGCTGCGCCGCGCGCTCGGCGGAGAGGATCTCATGTCTATCTCGCAGATGGTCACGCTCGACATGGACACGCCGTGGATGGACGACACGACGATCATCGTCCAGGCGTTATAGGAAAGACTTGCGCATTATCTCTTTTTATTCTCTTTTTTTTTCACTCCCGCTATCGTCGTCATCGTCATCTCCACCTGCATGTGTAAGTTTCTAACTTTAAGTCTCGAGGGTCATAATTCTTTTTTCCCAATTGTACGCACAACTCGCTCTCCTCTTAGTAGTCGCGCTCTGTTCTTGTTTGTTCCTCTGGGCGTCGTGTGTGTCATTTCTTCGCGTTATTCCCCTACATACCATACCAATGGATCGTAGTGCCGTCTCGCAGACCTTCTCTTCCTTATTCCCTCTGTCGGTCTGTACGTATATTACCTACCATTATAATACCCAACTTTCTCAGGCTCATCGAATAAGCATTACAACTTAGTTTGGTCTTCTTGTCCTGTCTTGATTCCTTTCTTTGGATTCTTGGTAACATGCTTCTTTCGTATCAATGGATCATGCGGTAACTTATGCCCAGTGCACCCACGCTCTAGCCTGAGAAGACTGGTGACTCATTACAGTAATGCTCTCAGGTACAGACGCACACAGATTGACAACTGCGCCACAAATTCGTGATTCCACATAAACGCGAGCTCCATCTGGAATGATCAGCAGATCAGCGATCAACAGGGGCGGTTTGGCAGTAGCCTGAGGGCGATGTCTGCTGCTGAACCTATTTCCTCTTTCCCACCAAAAAATGGGGTTGATGCGGACGATGATTGATGCATCTATCTACAGGTTGTGGGGGCGTAAACACCTCGTCACGATCTTTCGACCGCACAGTGACACAGAACGCCAAAAGTGCTATATATTCATAAATGAATGGAATGGAAATAGGTCAAAGGAATGACAGGGGATAATGTAAAGTAAGGCGAGTAAAGCGACGACTGTAGGTGGCGTCGTTGCTCCACGCAGTGCATTCACATTAGTATGAGTTAGCGACAGCAAGGCTAGTATACACAATATTTACACTACTTTTACTGCATTAGTGGAGCCAGGGGATGGTGGCTAGTCGGGGTACCAGACCCGCCGAGGTAGTCCTGTGAATATGCGTTGAGGTGCAGCGCTCGGCGCTACAGTACCAGGTAGAAGACATCCTCCGTGTCATGATGACGTGTTGCAGGATGAACGCTGACAGGGTCGTATAGCGTGATTGATCCATGATCGCACAAATCTTGTTGAGTCACACAGCCATTGAACAGTCTAGCTCGCTTCCTTCGACAGTCACAGCTCTATCAGACGCAGTGCCCAGTTTAGACGGAACGAGCGCCAACTGTGAAGAAGAAGCGGGGTCAAGCCGAATGATAAATGAAAAGGCAGGGACGACATACGTGCACGGGTACGTGAGATCCCTGTGACGGACCCAAGGTCGGGTCGGTTTGGTCGGACTCCTCTCGCGGGACCGTCCATCTTCGGTCGAGCTGGCTTGTATTCGTCAAGGTCGGGAAGTGCGTGAGATTCGTGGCGTCAGCGAGCTTCGCACGACCCTCCCTAGTATGTGCGATGGAAATGAATGAAAGGGACAAAATAGGACTTTGGAAAGAAACGTACAGGGTCACGAACAGCGAAATAACGTACAACTTGCCGAGGACAGTTTGTAGCAGGACGGCCCAGTAAGAGACGAAAGGTGCCTGGTATATGTGAGACACCGTTTATGACTTGTAGAGGAGCGACACGTACACCGCACACACATGCGATCAAAGCAGCGAGAGCGCAGGCACAAGGAGGTACTGCCGACTCCCATGTGATGCCAATGAGCTGAGACAGCACCTAAATGTCCGTGAGCTAGCGGGCCAAGCTGCCCGTGTGAGGTGACTGACCTTGCGAAACCGTCTTGTATATACTCTAGAACGAGATTGCGTGAGAAATACGAGAACTACAATGCGGAGACGGGATTGGTGTTGGGTTTGGTAGTCACCGCGCTATAAAAATTCGCGCAACTCACGAATACTAGTGACGGAAATGTCGATAGCTATATGGTCGACCGTCAAATGGACTGTGGGTCGTTTATAGGTGCGATAGAATCTCACCTGCAGAGAAAGCCGAGCAGACGGCAACTAGACGCCCGCAGTGTTAGACCCAGACCAGCGGAGACAAGTACAACGAAGAACGAACAAGATGTGAAAAACGTGTCCAGTTCTACAGCCAGTGTGTCCTCGCTCGCGAATTGAATGCGGAAAAGTATGACCGTGACAAGGATGGTCGAAATAACGGTTCCGATGACCAAAATGATGAGCGGTACCTGGAGGGAACAGGCTAGCGGTTAGCTCTCCCCGCACATTAACAAGACGGCTATCCAGGACGCTTACCGCAACGAACCACCTTCGCTTCAGGAGCTGCGCGTCGGTATCCGAAAAAATAGTATAAGCTCGCGGGGGCGGAGAGCCGAGTGATGCCCAGACACTTACGTGCCAACAACGCCGTATGAGAAACAGTTGAACCGGCGCGGCCAAGAGGGTGGTCTAAGTCACAAAACGAAGTCAGATATGCACGGGCGAGAACGCGACCGCCACAATTCGCGTACCATCGACGAGTGGATCTTTTGGGGCCATCCGGGTACAGCCGCCGCGTTCTGTCCGCCGATACAGTAAAGGGGAGATGTGTCGGTGATGAGC
>QFDV01000059.1:65751-76669 GCA_003315845.1 Lactarius trivialis
TCACCTAATATCGAGCGCGTTTCTCGCAGCCAGAGTCACTAAAGGCCAACGATAAAACTCTTGACTTATACTTGTATCGCTGTTGTGCTACCGTCCCAAGTCACTCAGAGACTTTCTATCGCAGCATCAAATTACTCACATTTCTCATAAAGGGATAGAATGCGCCAAGCATCGCCCATCGAGCGCACAGTGTCACTGTCGTGTCATCCCCTAGGACAAAGTTATCCTTAGCTCATGACCGGGTCCAGGAACATGTTAAGGAACCCACCAAAACCACAGATGTCACTGCCAACCATTGGCACTTGAAACAGTGATGCCATGCCAAGCATCCCCGCAATTGATGTGCGGTAGTGATCCCAGGTACTCAGGTTGTCACCGAGCCACTTTCCGACCTTGCGCCCCGCGCCCACGAACGTCGAACGCGTAATTACGAGCGTACGTAGACCAGGACGACGTGCGAGCATTGCGTCATGTGTAGCGACAGACATCATCGTGCCGTATAGATTGTCTGCCGCGAAGAATTGAGAAGAGTTTGTCGCCAATACATCGATAGAAACTCACGCGTGTCATACTCGACGAGCCCGTTCGCGTGGACCGAGTCGCTCTAGTCGGGCATCAAACCAATATACGCATGCTCGGTTTTATCAGCGACTGGAACGAACTCACCGATGCCGTCCGGTCGGAAAGAGTAGCTGCGGCATTATCGATGGCGTACGGAGGGTCGAGTAGGTCTTCTCCCGCATAGCTCGGCGGCGCGCGCTTAGCATGAGTGTGTGGCTTCTCGGTGAAAATTACTACATTTTGGCCTGGTGGGGGCGAACCGCGCGGGGGAGGTAAGTTCTGTGCGGCAGCCTGTGCGAAGGGGTCGTCACAAGGATCTGTGCAGAACTGTACAAAATAAAAGTGCCACACGGTCTGATGAGAGGCGTCGGGCAGCGACGGCGACGGTTCAGTGACATACGCTTGCAGGTTCATTCATGTCAATCCAAGCACCGTCAATGTCAAACCCAGTTATAGGGTTGTAAAAACTCTCAAACTCTTCCGTCCAAAATCTGGAAAATGGCTTGGTTTGCAAAAAATAAATCACAACGCCAAAACGGCACATACTGTCCAACTTTGGAATGGAACCAATCTGAATGACCGTATTTCAGAATGAGTGGGTGTATATTTTTTCACATGGAGGCCTCTTACCGGGATAAACAGTGACACCTGATTGACCGTAACAGGGTCAGAGAATGCCTTTGCCTTGAAAACGAAGCACGACATACCTGGCCAAACCACACCCAAACTTGCACTTCCATTTGCAGCCTTGAGCCAAAGGTCCAAGTCGGTGCCACGGTCATACGTCCCATAGCCTTTACCCGGCAAGTAGGCAACTGCAGGGTCCGTCATGAGGACTAAAACGGCATAGTGTTAACAACACATAACGAGGGAAATAGTTGCGATACCTACCGTAGCGTTGGTTGTACTTGTGCAGGTAGTCTATGATCTCACGCATACGAGCAGTAGGGAAATACTGGGGATCCATCGTGAATACCCTCCGCTCGAACATATAGTCTGCACGTCGGTTACCGTCAGGGCTCGTCACATACGCTAAAAAAATGACATTAACTTACCAATGTCAGTCCACATGGTCTCCAGTGGGATGTTAGCAGCTGAGTAGTTGGTTATGACATTGGCGACATCGATGTAATCTTTGGTAAAGCTTCAGCAACTCCTTACACCCAAGGCGGTTGGCGTCTACTCACTTTGGTATCCATATCTGCACTGGTGCAGGCCAAAGGACCAGTATGGCACCTCAGCGGGCCGCCCAGCGATCTGTGCATACTGCCTCGCTGCCTCAGCCGGGTCGGTCTCGCTTCCCGCTAAAAAGTAAAAGTCGAGCACGCCACCGATGACGTTGTACTCCAACGTGGTGGCGGCGGCTGTCGACTCGTTGTTGCGGAGTTTGACGTCCATCCCTGACGAGCTCAGCAGCAGCACGGCGTGGGTGCCGCTGGTGCGGTGCTCAAAATACACGGGGTGGCTCCCATACAGATTCGTGCCCCGCGGGATCCCGTACGCGTCGCGCGCCCACAGCGTGCGCGTCGTGTTGGCCGGATCGAGTCGAAACGGCTCAGAGTTCTCCCCGAGCCCGTAGATGTTCGCTGACGCGGGGAGCGTCGTCTTCACGCGGAGGTATTGCGGCTCGAAGATGAGCGGGTGCGATACTGTCGTGAAGAGCACCTCGCCCGTGCGCGCACGCGAAATATTGAACGAGAACGGCGCGGGGGTGTACGTGAAATGAAGTTGCGCCGCTTGCAGGCGCACGTTCGGGTCCGCGGGAGGCCGCGGCAAGACCGATTCGGGCACTTCGTAGCGCTGGCTTGAGGCATCGGTTATTTTGAGGTGGATGCGCGTCTCTGACGGGAAAAAAATCGAACAAGACAATAACAACAATAGACACGGGTTGTTGGATGGAGTTCCGAGTCGGCTGGAGGCGGCCACGCACCTGTCTCGTATGTCATTGCTAGGCCCAAAGTCTTTGTGTCGTTGCCAAACACGTTGCAAGGTGCACCGGCGAGCACGAGTTTGGCAGTCAGCGTTGGACCTGAGACTTTCACATCGATGGCCTCGTAGCCAGGACACGCGTCCAACACTGCGGGGTCGACGTATTCTGCCCTCGCAACATCCACAACGTCGAATAATGAGAAAAGTGAGGTTGTCGCTAGTAGTATGCCCCACAGACGCGGCGAGACGAGCATCGTGACGTCGACCACTGAGAGTACAGGATCAAAGCGTGTGGCAAGAATTAAGAAGGGCCCGGAGAAATATAGCCGCTAGGCTTCGTATGATTTATACCATCGCATACAGTACGCGAGTAGAACCTCCTGGGCGGCTAGTTTGGCGCCAAGAGAATTACCGAGGAGACCATTACCTGTTGGACTCGGAACGGGACGACTTTTAATTATTTCCTTTTTTGGACTCGAGGATGTCCCGAGTGCCGGAGTGTTTGACAGTACTGTATCATTTCCTCGCCACGCCAGTCGTAGAAAAGTCATGTAGAGATCCCTGGAAGGCTAGCTGGCGCCAAGCGAACCTTTTACTGTCGCAGCTGAAGTTGAAGGATACAACAACGAACGTCGTTTGTCATATTACGTGCGCTTTCGTAGCACTGTACGGTTTACTGGGCTTCTTTTCCCATACTGTATACACATTATGACCGCTCAATGTCTTCCGTCCTAGCCACCGTCTTATGGCAATCTATATGACAACAAACAAAGCTCCTTGAATCAATGCTGGGTTTACAAGTTAGATATCCGCCGCAAGCATCGAGTTGCGCGCCGTCATCACAGAGTAACAGTCGTACTTCACCGGCTTCACCATCCACTGCGATTGTCATTGGTGGAACTATTACTAAAACAAAAAGGACGCAAAGTCCAAGAATATGTAATTCGTAGTACTGTATTGTGAATATATACGTGCAGGGTAGGGGGAAAGTGGATTGTGCATGTGTAACAAGCCGAAAACTTGACTTCTTTCTCAAGAGAGAGCCATAGCAATCGTTTTCTCGAAGAAACAAAGGAATGGGGACCCAAGGTGTCCATAGACGCGCCATCAATTGATAGCGCAATTTCACACTCCCGCCCAGGTGTGGGCGGGGAGGAGCGGCGCGCGACGCGGTCGTTACGGCTTGCGGAACTCGCACAGCACGGTGTAGATCGTGTTGAACGCCGTGTATATCTCCTCCCGCACCTTCACACGTGAACGGAAATGTCAGTGTGGGTAATGCAAGCAAGCCTATGGCCAAGGAACGACCAGTTACCTTCGCGCCAGTGAGAACAATCTTTCCCGACACAAAGATGAGAAGCACGACTTTAGGTTTGATCATACGATAAATAAGCCCAGGGAATAACTGTGATGGTGCGCGTTAACACTAGCGCGAGACATACAACGCTCAAGACGCGTACCTCAGGTTCATAACTACTGAACTGTCCGTGGCTGTACGCAAGACCCTCTAGACGTATGGGGAACTTGACATCACAACTGCCGACGATATTCTGAATTTTGAACTCAGAAAACTTGGCGTCAAAGCCAAGCTTCTGCACAATGCGCGCATACTTGCGCGACGCTAGACGCGAGTCGTCTTCTGATTTGGCACCCGTCACGACCATCTTCCCCGATGCGAAAATAAGTGCGGTAGTTTTTGGGTCGCGAATCCGCATGATGACAGCGGCAAAACGCTATGGCAAATAAAGTAGCACACGCGCTCGCGACGTGGCATTTAGTCGGTGGAACCAACCTTAGGGTTGTACTCAGCGTTGCGAGCGTGCAACGCGATAGTTTTGAGGTCCAAGCGACAGTCAAGGTTCACTGTAGCGACGATGTTCTGGAGAGTGGGAACGATCCCTTCCACTGCGGTGATATGTTGCTGCTCAAGCGTAAGAGGAGCAGGAGTGGCAGGGACCTGGGCAGGTGGCGTCGATGGGCCGGCAGCGGCGGAGGCGACACCGCTCTGCGGTGCGGCCTGAGGGGTAGATGTCGATGTAGCCTTTGCGGCGGTGGCCTGGCTGTTATAGAAAGATGGTTGTAATGTAGTTGATGCTGTTACCGGCCCAGGACCAGGGAGCACGAGACCAGATGTCCCGTAGTACGGGTTCGACGTGGAAGGAAGTGCGAGCCCATTTGTCGATCCTTGTTGCTGTTGTTGCTGCTGTTGTGTCTGTGGCTGCGGGGGTTGATATTGAGAGCGACCACCAAAGTTTAGCTGACGAGTAGGGAGGGAAAACGATGACATGAAATGCAACGACGGCAACAAGGATTTTTACAGGCGTGGGAAAGTTGATCCGGGGGTGAAAGGAGCGAACAGGAGGATAAGACCTGAGCCCTTATATACCTGAGCAAATTCAAAGTCCGACTGCTACTAGTGACTCGAACCTTATTCACCTCTTGATCCCGCATCTATCATTGATGGTGGCTCGCCCACAGCTGCTCGTCCTTTCTGTCTTAACATCCCCTCAATTTCTCGTCTAGCCTAGCCATCTTGAAGTGCAACACAGTTTGGCCACACCGTATCTGATTAAGTCCCTGACAATAACGGCCAATGGCCCATCAAAATGTGTCAACCTAGCTGGAGTGCCCAAAGCGGCTAAAGTCATTTTCAGAATTTGGATCGTTTCTGTTTCTTCTCCACTTGAGTTCTCGTCGATGTGGCATTCCTTTCTCATTATACTGCGATGAAGACCTTTCCCGTTATCCTCCCCAGGCTTCGACCTCGGTAGCACGAACTTCCGGAGGAATATTTTCCCGGCGCAATTTGTGCGCAGTTGGCTATAGTTACGGAACATTCTGGAAGTTGCCTTTTTTGGGAACAGCCGCACCGAGTCATCTCGACTCTTCCCACGCTCGCGTCTCCTCTTCCTCTCTTCCTTGTCCCCCACAAAGGACTACGCCTCCGGTCGTCGCTTGTCGTACGAATACTGGCAATCCACATGCGACGCAATCCCCAGCCTGGCTAGATCGTTACCAGCCTTGATAAAGTAGTAATCACCTGTAATCCAAACGATTAGACTTGATCCACCCGGTTACAAGGGGCTGTGCACCATATATAGTCCCCGTCATGTTGTTTGGTGGGTTTGCGCGATTGTTGACCGTCCCGTTGGACAACAGGCTCTGCCATGTAGGCGCCCAAAATGCGGTGGTGGTGTTATTCAGAATCTACCGACTTAATGTTTAGAGTGTGCACACATCAACAGAAGCGAGTGAACCTTGATCGCCGCGTCGACAAAGTACGATGCGCCGTTCTGGTTAGCGGGGTAGAGGCTTCGCTCCTGTTGCGCGAGCAGTAAGAGTCCGTTCACTGCTATCATCGCCGCCGAGCTGTCGGCGGGCCGCGACGGGCCAGGCGGCGCATTAAAGTCCCAAGGAACGATCCCATCCGCGGGGATGTTGTCAAGGAAGTACTTTGCCATACGCCGCGCTGTATCCAGGTAGCGCACCAACCGTGTGCGGCGGTACACTGCGTATAAATGTGATACACAGCGGCATGAATGAAAGATACGATAGCCGCACTATTGGAAAACCCGTATACACCCCACGCTTGGCCGCGACTCCAAGTGCTCGAGTTGGAGTAGCCCTGGGATGTGCGCTGGTCGATGACGGCACCGGTGGTGGCGTTATAATCGACGACGTGGAACGACGACCCTGGGGAAAGAGTGGTCACAAAGAGGGGACGTTAGAGGGACTGCACCCACCATCCGCGCGGACTTGATTCATCATCGTCTTGTCAGCATGCGATACAGCGATTTGGCGCAGCGTCTCGTTACCCGTGAGGTCCGCGGCAGCGAACAGCACCTCGAGGTTCATCATATTGTCGATGATCACTACGAAGTCGTCCGTGTCCGCCGAGTCCCAGCTACGTGTGCAGCCGACGACGGGGTTGAAGCGTGCGGCGAGTGCAGCGGCAAACGTCTCGACGGCCTGTATGGCCGTTTCATTAGTGGGGTTTCTAGTGAGGTACGCGTGAAACGTCAATGGTCCTAGGAGTGGTGCGTACATACATGGTTAGCTCCGCCATGAACGGGAAACTCAAGAAGCCAACGTCATGCCCGACGCTCGTCTTAACTTCCAGTGATATCTCCCCAGTATCAGATGAGCGGCCAAAATTGAGCCACTGGGCGGCGGTTGTGCCGTTCATAGTGCCCGGGCACATGGTAGCACGCTCCGCGAGGGCGTATAATGTCGCAGGGAAGAAGCCAGACGTCCATGTGTCCGCTTGAAAGTAACGCCACACACCGTCGTACGTGGTGTACTGCGGATACGAGGTGGGGACACCTGGCGTTAGCTGGGCAGCAGCAAGCAGCTTCTGCGCGATGAGCGGAGAGAAAAGCTGGGACGGGAGCTGTTGGTAGCCAGTGGCAGAAGTTTGGTACAAGGTGGCAAGTCCGAGTACGAGGGATAGTAGACGCATACTCGCAGTAGGCGGTGAGACGGCTGGTTTCTTCAGACAGTCACTTTATAGCTTCTCCCCAGCCGATCAGCGACCGCTTCGAGAAGCCCAGTAGTCGGTATGGAACAGAATGACAACGGCATAGCTGCAATGCCTACCCAGATCGAGGTTTCAAATGTTTTTACCGCAAGCGACATAGCCGACATTATTTCGCATCTTACCTGATATAGTATTTTGCATTCGTTCTACCGAGAGAGCATCGTGCAAATCCGCCATCCCAGATTTGTTGACCTTGAGTCACCGCGTTGCTCTTTGGTGTGGCGCCCTTGGTGGCACCGGAAGGGGAAGGGGACCAGCGAGTGGCACAATGTATCAGCATCGTCGGAGCGTAGTAAGTTAACAAAGGAATGAAGGCTGCATCGGAAGTACGAAATGCTTCTCGACCGGGGAGATAAAAGTGTTTTGGTACTTTGAACCAGATCAAGAGTTTTTTTTTTTTGACCCGTTTCTATTATTCCGGTTGATAGGCCGTTGGCCTGGACACCAGATGAAGAGTTGGACAGGGATAAGCAATGTCCCGTTCGACGGCTGCTTCCGCTCGTTGCACATTACCGGACCGTTTTCTCGGACCACCGTCCGACGCCCCCGACTAGTGACTAGTGACCGGAGACCACGGATTAGCGCCTTCCCCCCAAAAAAGTGACCGCGCCGCATATTCATATTGCGTCGTTCATGGAAGCAGAGCAGTGCTACTGTAGCACCTCTGCCCTTCTAGTGCAACTTGCTCGTTGTATAGACACCGAGCGCACACGTTTGCTCACCAAGTTTTGTACCATATTTATTCACGTGTCTACACCTTGGGATTGAGTCTACACTCCCGAACGCGTCCATACATGCTATGAGCAGCTATCAGAGAGAGAGAAAATTGGGCGCTGGGGTTACAGTACTGTACAGTTAAGACAGTGGAATGATCATATGGAACAAGGCACCAGAATACGATTTCATCGGACGGGACGAGTCTCACCGAGACGGTCAGAATTATAGACCGTAGGTGCCGCTATTGAGGAGAAAAGAGAACATACCCCAGGATGATAGTTTCGTGACTCGAACTGAAAAGTGACTTTGCGCAGTGATATTGTGCATAACCACCGGCCGGAGGGTGTGGCGCCAATACATAAAAGGCTATTATTTCCCTTAACGGCGGCATCTACGGCGGCAGTACGCCGGGAAACTCGGGACGCAGCTAGAGGGCGTGGTTTTGCTCGTGCTCATATCATCACTCTTTCTTTCTCCCTTTCACTCTCATCCCTTACCCATCGCTTGTCTCTATATCTTACCCGGGAAAATGTCTACGGGTTTTGGAACAGAAATCGTTTCAACTATCAACAAATTACAAGATGTTTTCACCGCCGTCGGCTCAAGTGCTGCACAGATAGACCTTCCTCAAATTTGCGTGTTGGGAAGTCAGAGTAGTGGGAAGAGTTCAGTTCTTGAGGTGCGCTGCCAAGGTCTTCTCTCGATACATCGTTGATGCCTCTCACAGAACATCGTTGGTCGTGATTTCTTGCCTCGAGGCTCCGGCATTGTCACGCGCAGGCCTCTGGTATGCTACTCTGGAACTCTGTTCATTCGCCACTTATCCTGGGATATAGGTTCTACAACTCATTCATAGACCGGCAACCGCAGGTGCACCGACAGCAAATGGCAACGCAGGTAGGTTTACCTGCATGACTATACCTTTTTGACCTTATGCAGCTTGTCAGCCGTCGCCCCTGGTGCGGACCCACGAACGAATGAGAACGAATGGGGAGAATTCCTCCACCTCCCTAACGAAAAGTTTTATGACTTTAACAAGATTCGTGCCGAGATTGTCCGCGATACTGAGGCCAAGACGGGACGCAATGCAGGCATTTCGCCACTACCCATCAACTTACGCATCTTCTCGCCCAACGTCCTCACGCTCACACTTGTCGACTTGCCCGGACTAACGAAGGTTCCCGTTGGCGACCAGCCCAAAGACATCGAGAAACAGATTCGCGATATGCTTTTCAAGTATATTTCCAAGCCCGCCTGCATAGTCCTTGCCGTTACCCCGGCCAACACCGACTTGGCCAATTCAGATGGTCTCAAGATGGCCCGTGAGGTCGACCCTGAGGGCACTAGGACAATCGGTGTCTTAACCAAGGTTGACCTGATGTAACTACCGCTTTTGTCCTGCAACTACGCGAATGGTGCTGACCCCGAGGATCTTAGGGATGCCGGTACTGATGTCGTCGATATCCTTGCAGGCCGCGTCATTCCTTTACGCTTGGGCTACGTCCCCGTAGTGAACCGTGGTCAACGCGACATTGACACGTCCAAACCAATCCAACAGGCGCTTGATGCGGAACGCCACTTCTTCGAGAGCCATCCTGCTTACCAAGGCAAGGCACAATATTGCGGTACACCTTTCTTGGCACGCAAGCTTAACATGGTATGTGTTGCACTCTCGAACTATGACCAAACTTTTGACGCTGGAGGCTCTTTAGATCTTGATGCACCACATCCGAGCCACGCTTCCAGATATCAAGGCACGCATTACCTCGCAATTACAAAAGTACAACGCAGAGCTGCTGTCGCTCGGCGGACCCCTCGGCGATAGCAACTCATCGAGTATCGTGCTAAGCATAATTACAGAATTCACAAACGAGTTCCGCACAGTTATAGACGGTAATACGAACGACCTATCGCTCAATGAGCTCTCTGGTGGTGCTCGCATCTCGTTCGTGTTTCATGAACTTTTCAATAATGGCGTAAAGAGTATCGATCCGTTTGACCAAGTCAAAGACGGAGACATTCGGACGATCTTGTACAACTCATCGGTTTGTGCGGAGTTTGTATATCGCTGTTCTGTGCTGATGCAGAGGGTCAGGGGTCGACGCCTGCTCTCTTCGTTGGGACGGCTGCGTTTGAAGTCATTGTGAAGCAGCAGATCAAGCGACTCGAGGACCCTTCGCTTAAATGCTGCCAGCTTGTCTATGACGAACTCATCCGTATTCTTGGCCAACTGCTTGCGAAGATCGTGCGTTCTGCTTCTTGCTAAGCATATTCTCCTCTGAGACTTTGTGGATTTAGCAAGCGTTCCGTCGGTATCCAGCGCTACGTGAGCGCTTCAACAGCGTGGTTGTGAATTTCTTCAAGACGGCCATGACGCCTACAACGAAGCTTGTGACCGATATGGTGGCGATGCAGGCGTGCTATGTCAACACGACGCACCCCGACTTCCTCAACGGACATAAGGTACGCCTCTTGCCTTCTCTCCGTTCATTCTCTCATTCTTTTCAAGGCCATGGCTCTCGTGACAGATCGCCTGAACGCTAACAAGCCGGCAACGCCCGAGCCTAAGCCAGGCAAGGTGTCGTCCGCGCAGTTGAATAATAACAAGGATCTCGAGGTCGACCTCAAGAAAGAGGAACCGAGCTTTTTTGGCAGCTTCTTTAGTTCGTCCAAGGCCCAACAGCAGAAGGCGAAGAAGGGCCCACAGCCCATGGAGGCGGTCCGTGCTCTTATGACGTCGTCACGTGCTTAGTACTTACGGTCCACACGCAGCCGCCGGCAGTCATCCGTCCCCAAGCCGCGTTGAGTGAACGTGAAACGCTCGAAACCGAGGTCATCAGTGCGTCCCCTTCAAACACTACCCATGCATTACACCAGTGTTCACTTGCCCACCGCAGAACTGCTCATCCATTCCTATTTCAATATCGTAAAGCGCGAGATGATCGACATGGTGCCGAAGGCCATCACACTCACGCTTGTAAATCACTCGAAGGAGAGCCTGCAGCGCGAGTTGCTGCAGGAGCTTTACAAACCTGACGTGCTCGAGGACCTACTCAAGGAGAGCGAACTGATCGTCGTGCGCCGGAAGGAGGTTGTCAGTATGGTCCAGGCGCTCAACAAAGCTGAGGAGTGCGTCCTTCTCTTTAACGTTTCAACCGGCGCTGAGCTAATTAA
>QFDV01000062.1:0-23947 GCA_003315845.1 Lactarius trivialis
GTTGAGATGGGTGAGGGTTTCATAGCTGTCGAAAGTGAAAGTGAATGCGTGTAAATTTAAAAGAGTTGGGGCGTGAGAGAAATAGGTGCACGTACTGACGACTCCATGAACGAAGATCGCCGTGCTTTCTTTGATGTCTGGATGCCAGAATACGTCATATGAAGGGTGACTAGGGCTGTAGAAGACATGGAGCGCCGCGAGAGAATATATGGCAGCAGATGTCCTAGATGAGAGTGAAGGGCGTGAATAAGGGGACTGCAGGAACTCGTGGACGCAGGGATGCTCGGTGGTCCAAGTGCCGTCGCTGAGAACACCGCGTGCGACGTTGCTGGGGAAGAAACGGGGGACGAATGATGAACAAAGGCCTTTCCGTGCCAAATAATGCTTGTCCTGAGAGAGACGGCCGAGGGGATCGTACCGGGCTGAATGATCAAAGGGGGGTTGAGTCGCGGGTCTTCCAAAGCGATCCGAAGAAGTCGGAAAACGGGAGTGCTGCTGGTCGAAGTGATCAGAGTGTGTGTGTGTGGTTGAGTGGATAAGACGGTGCGAGGGGGGGCGTAGGTGGAGAAACTCCATGGTTATTCTATTGGGGGGTGTCCAGATGAACGCGGATGTGGTGGCGGGGAAGGGAAGTCGAGGCGGACTTTAGAGGACGGTAAGAGCGGAAGAGGGCGAATGAGGGAGTGGTGAGAGTGGTTGAATGGAGAGAGGAGAGAGAGGAGGAGAGTGTGCTCGGAGGGGAGACCAGCAAGTGAGATGAAATCCGACAAAGGATAGGATTGGCTTGTTTGCCCTTTGGCCCGCTGCACTGCACACCCGTCGCACGACATGAGGCTGCTCTTTCCTACAGGCGCCCAATATAATTATTACTCTTTTCTCCGAATAAATCCCTTTCTTCATTTACCACCCTCCATCTTCCTATTACACGCACGACAGTCGACAGTGCAGCGATGTAGACTGTATGCTCCCGCATAAACTTCCGAAATCCTCAATTGGACCGACTTGCAAGGCGGCCAAGTGAATGGCTGATGCTCGCCAATCTGCCGGGCTCATCTACTTTATGCCTCCGAGCTCTGGACCGAAAGTCCCCCCTCGGCTTTTGGGGCCTGGGGCCCCATTCCTATCCTCTTCCTCTCCTTTCGTCCCAATGACGGAGCCCAACTTCCGACTGAGTGTATCGAGAAAGTAGAGTGTGGCCCCTTGACATATCCGCACGTAAACCACCTGCTGCTGGCGTCACGCGGGCTTCCCATTTGCACACATAAATCCAAAAAAGGAGAAATCTGGTGAACGTGGCACTTATCAGCCTCGATGCGACTTTAATCGGATCGATCCAACCACGATCGACTCGTAAAGTTATCTTTTGCCTTTGGTCGCGGGATAGACTTACAATGGACTAGACACTTAGGACCGATCCATGAGAACTCCGTCTTCAAGTTGCATCTTGTGAAATCCGCCTGGCCTCTTTCACCCATCGATCAGGCCAGGGCACACTAAGTACATATGATATGATTGAGGGACCATTAGAGCATTCACATTTATTACATGCCATCACTGTAGACAGACAATTCATGCGCCCCTGTTAGCTTTTGCCAGTGATACCACGCAAAAACCACGCTCGTTCTGGCAGGATACCGTACCATGGGTTCCAGTTCCACCACACTTATCTTTTGGGCCCCAGCCCAGACCCGACGTCAAAGATTCAGAACGACCCTAGAGGTGACAAAGTCATCAGCGTAGTCCGAGGACCATGTGGGAATTCGCAAAGCGCGTTGACGTACCTAATGCCTCCATCTCCGCAACAGTGTCATTCCAAAGCCTAAGATCCACATCCGGGGAATCCAGCACCAGGATTGCCTGCAGCGAAAAGTGCGGTATCAACACTAATTCTTTATGGGGGAGCTGCTCCGGGAGGTCCTGCAAATGCATGTCGGCCTAGCACGTGGCGTGCCGGTGTGAGTCTGCCATGAGGACCGTGACTTGCAAAGTACACCACCTGTGATCTCTCCAAATACCCAAACAGAGTCACTGTGCACCAGGTCTCCCTTAGCCAAGGTACGCTACCCCTCGTGGGCAGGCACAGTGAGATATCAGCTAACACGATATGGTTATCGTTCCATAGGAAAATGGTCGAGGACCTGACGTCATGGCTCAGTATCCTGGGAGAAAGTGAGCTACGGAACCACAAACAGGATTCCGACCATACTTGCCCACGACGCGTAACTTTTTCCCGATCAGTTCATTCCGTATAGATGGTAGCCGGGTGGGGATTGCAGAGTCCGCTCGAGAGGACATTGTATTAGGATGCAAGCCGGCGCTCCGGAAAATTCGGTGCGATATCCGATAAACACGTGACTCAGGAGAGCCACCGGTGGTAGTACAATTAACTGTCAAAGTCTCGCACTACTATGCTGCCCATTGCCCCCGACGTGATGATCTTGCGTTCGTCAAATGCAATCGTGCCTCTCTGGCTAGGCTCCGACTCGGATGATTCACTTGCCACACCTGTGACCTCCGTCCCCCATCCGTTCTCCAAGTCCCATACCCACACGCTCCCATCAACGCCGAGACTCACGCATCGGCCGTCAGCGAGCGCCATAGAGCTGACTGGGCCTACCTGCCCAAGCAGGTTCCGCACGAAGGTGAGCTTCGGGGCTGCCCCTGATCCGGCTCGGGCGGAAAGACGATAGAGCTGCAAGGGCAGACTAGAAGGGGTGAATCCGCCTGGTGGACACGCCTCGCCCGAAACTGCTGGTGCGAGCACGACCCATCTACCGTCTGTTTGCGTGCTGGCCACACTCCCAACTTTACGGCCCCACTGCTCACGCACGTTGCGCAATTTCGTCTCGTCTATCCAATCAGCGGGGAGATCGAACGCGCGCGTGCTGCGCGTGGAAAGGAGCAGTGGCGGCGGCGGCCTTGCAGGCGAGGCACTTGACGCTGCGTGCAGGGTGGCGCTTGAAAGAACCACCTCGGTGACGCCCACGCTCCAGTGTGCTGGGTAGACGGGGCTGGCGTACGTCAACAACAGCTTGTACGTTTGAGGTTCGGGGATGGTCAACACAAGAGACGAAGGGGGAAAAGAGGTGAATGAGGTGAGAACGTGCAGCACTTGCATCGCCTCATGACTGAGATCGTACACAGAGAGGGAAAAGCTCTCAGAGAGCGTGACCAGCACGGGGTGACTGTAGGCGGCTTGGGTGATTGGCGCCGTCCGCGGCGTCTTGAATGGGGGTGCATAGTAGTGCTTGCGAGAGGAGGATCGCAGTTCATACACATAGATATCTCCAATTGACATGCATGCTGCTATGCACGTGCTTGTACGAGATGATTGGTCAACGGCGAGGGCTGTGATCCGCGCTGTCTCTTGCGCTCGGATAGGTGCAACGTGAATGACAAGCCTTGGAATGGAAGGGGAGAGGACAATGATGGAAGGGCGGTGCGCTGATTCAGCTGATGATATGATGGTGTATTTGCCAGCTAGGGTAATTTGCGGCATGGGGGGCTCTTGCTCTTGCCTCGGCGTGTCAACTCCACGTGGAGCACTGGTAAGCGAAGGGGTCGGCATCTCCTCTAGTCGAGAAGTGTGACAACGACCTTGAAACGAAATTAACTACACGCCCACACATTAACTGGTGTCGAATGTACTTACCGTTGCGCCAGTTTGTGCTGATGCGAAACATTCGCTTCCAATCTTGGATTTGTGTGAGCGCCCGACCTGGAAGATTCTTGGTTCCGCGCTCATCTCTACGGCCAGAAAAACCCCTGGGACCCCTCAAGCGGAGCCTTCCAAACTCGCGTAAGTAGAGGTTCTTCCACAACTACAAGAGATCCCGAATGTTCAATGTGACTGCGAAAATGGGGTCCCCTAGATGAATGCGCTATGTACCTGGTTATCGAGGGACAGACGTGCGCAGTCGCGATTGGTTGCCTGAAGAGAGCAGAGATCTGTATGGGACAAGAATGTGAAGATGTGGAGAATGAGCTCGTCATATAAACTTTCGAAGCTAGTTGAGTGTGCTGCATATATTGAAGCCGCAGACAGATGAGCACGCTTGGAAGGGGGGAGGTTTACCGGGGAAAGCGGTCTCTTGAGCATTATGATCACCAGTGACCGCGGGCTGGTACTATTGGAGATACGGTGCGTGTGAGGTTAGAGGGGATGTACTGGGAATGTCCCCGGATCGTGATTCCGGCGTCGGGCCGTACTACTAGGGTTGCCCTCAGTCGCCGTTGCAACCCATGGCACCATCCCGAGGTCCTGAGCCCCTCGCGCGTGCGCTGCACTGCACTCTCGAGAATCACAAAGGGGCCGTCCATGTCGCTCGGTATGCCAAAGGAACTGCAAAGTATGTTCTCACTGGTGGTCAAGATCGAACGGTCCGCCTTTGGAATCCCAGCTTGGGAACCGAAATCAAGGCGTACTCGGCCCACGGTTATGAAGTTCTATCAATCTCTGTGTGAGTGCATCGGCACCAATTATTGAACGCGTCTGTGCAACTCCGCCCGATCGCTTGTTTCAGCGCACACGATAACACCAAGTTTGTCTCTTCTGGTGGAGACCGATCGGTCTTTCTCTGGGATGTGACGACCGGAAATACTCTTCGCAGGATATCGGCCCACTTGGCTAAAATTAATGTTGTGGAGTTCAATGCTGATGCCACCGTGGTAGCCACTGGTGAGTCACGTCAATGCCCTGGTCCACTGTATGACACATGGTAATGTAATCGTCTAGGTTCCTACGACTCCACCGTCAAACTGTGGGATCTCCGGTGCGTCTAGGCAATCCTTTCTTCTTTTCTAGAGTTTTCATATTCGAAACCGATCCGCCAGTTCCCAAACTCGCCAGCCGATACAAGCGCTAGAAGAGGCACGAGATTCTGTCCAAACCCTGTATGTGGGGTCCTCCAGAGTCATGTCCGGTTCCGTTGATGGCCACGTCCGGACATACGACTTGCGCAAGGGTGAACTTCGCACCGACTATATCGGTCGTACGTACGCATGCCACTTTCGTGGCGAGGGGCTTTTTTTATTTATTTCTGTAGACCCCGTCACCTCTGTCGTCCCCACTCAAGACGAGTCGACATATCTCGTAATGACGCTGGATGGGCACATTCGCCTCATGGATGCTACTACCGGAAAATTGCTGAATGACTTTACCGGGCACGCCCACACTTCGTACCGCTGTCGTGCTTGCTTCGGGCACGGGGAAGCCAGTATCGTGGCGGGAGATGAAAATGGCGCCGTATGGGCTTGGGACCTTCTTGATGTCAGCCACCCAACCTTCGTGCGCGCCAATGCCTAATCTTCTTTTAAATGCAGGCCAAGCCTCTTCAACCTAATCCGCCGCCGAAGATACACCATAAGGTCATAACGTGGACGGAACATCACCCCACGGAGGCTGGCGAATTAATTACCGCCAGTGCTGACGGCACGGTCAAGGTTTGGCGTTACCCAGCCTCAGATTCATGATACTGTACTTTGATTGGGGGGGCAAGACGGTACTGTCCGCCTGCCATTATGGCAGTAACATTGTGAAAGTACACACGCGCGCAGTGAATAGTAATAGTTACGGGACAACCCAATAGTCACCGCTTGCCTTGGCTTACAGCTTCTATTGATGGCGGAACAGTAATGGTCAGGCATATGTTTGCCTGGTTTAAGATACAGGGTGGAGTAGAACGCACCCCGGCGAGTGGCGTCTTCCAATAGTTGTGTGTCGACATGCTCAGCGGGCAGCTGCACATATCGAACGACGGATCCGCGGATAAAGCAGTTCTTCACTGCCATCTAAACTATGTTAGCCAGCTTGAGGTGTAGCATAAGAATCAAACACACACCATGTGAGGATGCCTCGCCTGATCCGACACTTCGATCGCATCCAAGCGAATATTCAAGAACCTGTAACCAGCGGCTAAGATGCAACAACAAATCCTCGAGGACGAGAACGTCCGCTCACTGGTCGACAGATTTCAGCGTACCCGTGATGGACAGGTCATTTTTGAGTTCGACCGTGACACGCTGATCTGTGAGTGTCTTGAAAACAGAGAATATAAGCTGGATGACCAAATAGCCGTCAGCTTCATGTGAACCAAGGACACTGTGTATGACAATGACGACCTACCATGGCGCGCTCAAGTCAGGACGCGTGCCGCGGTCTGCATACAAGTTAGTTCATTATGTAATCAATATAATGAATTTTTTTTTTTGATAAGAGATCTACACTCAAAGCTGCGCCCTTATTCCTTTACCTGTCCCCCAGAAGCGCGCGAAGTGCCACACGACACATCTGGTCGCGATGGGCTTTGTGTCTGCATGTCTGAAGTCATCTCGCATAACTTAGAACAAGGATCATTGTCATTGCAAGTGTGTGGTCGATCGGTGGATGGTCGAGTCACATCATGGAATATGTAAGGTTTAGTGGAGATATCAAATAAAAAACACTCCAAAAGAATGGGGCTTTGTTAGCAGTGGTTTACGTTTAAAGTAGATCGAACCCAGCAACGTGAAGTAGGGTGGCGAACTGTTCTTCGATAAGCCGACACGCGTCTACCGATAAATGCCACTTCGTCTTACCTGAACTTTTGCAATGCTCTTGAGTTGCTCAATGTCATAGCCTTCCCGACCGCTGAGATCGCCTGTCACGATACGTGCGCTCAGAAATACTGCTTTCAAAAAACAAAAAAAGATGATTGAGTACACACCGCTATTGTGATACATTGGATCAGCAATCGGTCCCGCGCGCTCGAATACTTGAGTCGCAGGGAAGCCTTCATAGTGGAAGGACTAAGGAGAAGTAATGTGTCAGCTCTTGACAAAAACAATCATGGGGTGAGACTTGCTTGATGATCACTGCAGCACGCCTGTTACATACGGGTTAGCATTGCCCGCGCACAACAACAAGCACGGGTACAGACCGGAGTGAACCCGACAACAAGCTCGGGACTGTAGATGGCGGAGAGATTCGAAACAAGTTGGGTCACCTCAGTTGTACCAATGCTAGTGATCGTCATTGAGTGCGGCGCTGGGGACTGTGCCGAACAAAACTTACAAGGCAGGGAGACCGAGTTGCAGGGGCTCCCCCGGTTCGTGATATGCGATCATGTCCGCTTGCACCATCAGGGTCAAGTTCTTCTCCTCCTTGCGCAGCTCCGCTGCAGCGGCGGGGTCACTGTCACGAAACAAGCGCGGGGTCGAGCACACGCACCGGCGTAGTATCGCGAACCATACAATCCTTGTTCCTCTCCAGCAAATGCGACAAGCTCGACGTTAGAACGGAAGGTGACACCGAGACGTTTGATCGTGCGTGCGATGCTCAAGAGACCAGTTGTCCCGGAGCCGTCATCGTTACCACCCGGCGCGCGTGTGCTACCAAATGAGCCACGGCTGTCGTAGTGCGCACTGACGAGGACCGTCTCGGTGGTGTCCACTGTCGATGGATATCGGCTGTGTGGGTGGTCAAATGACGCCTGAAAGTGCAATGGGGGAAGGTATACCAGATGACGTTCGGCGCGAAGCCAGACAAGAACGGACGCAGCTCGCAGCTCGCACCGGTCTCCTCGAAGCGGGTCTTCAACCACTCGGCGGCGACGATAGCTCCAGAGGAGAACGAGTGGCGGCTCTCGATCCCTGACTTGCCGTCCTCGCCCGTGAGGAAGCGAATGTCGTTCTGGATCTGAGGGAGGGAGATGTTGGATACGACCTTCGCCACTTCTGGGTTGAACTTGAGGGTGGCAAGGATGTCGCGCACGCGCGCAATAGCAGGCTCTGGAACGGGCAGGATTGGGCTCGAGGGGAGCACATAGATGCGCCAGGTGGGTGGGAGTATGAGTGACAAGTCTCTGACGCGTGCGGGGCTGAGCGCGAGAAGGGCGGAAGTGGAAGTGTGGTGGAGAATATAGTCCTCGGTGGGCCCTAGAGGCTGCTGTGTTCCATGTGATATCGATCCGTAGGTGTTTTCGCGGACGTCGATTGGGAGACCCAGATACCCCTTGAGAGTGTTCAACGAGAAGGGGTAGTCTGCCGAGGGGCGCCGTTCGAGCGCCGCTTGCTCCAACCATACGAGCTGGGCGTCGGAATGGAGGTGGACGTGGGGAACGTCCTCAGTAGGGGCAAAGGTGTTGACGCAGGATTCGCGGGGAACGAACACGCTCTGAGTGCCGTATGTCCCGAGGTAGCTTTGGGCGAGACATTTGTTGGACGCAATGTCAGGATGGTCATGCGGGAAGACGACGAGCACCGCAACCGTCTGTAACAGTTTTGCGATAATCATGGGGGAGGTCTCGATGTTTTGACCGGTGTTGATGTGGGGAATGACGAGATACCTAAATAAGCGACACCAAGAGCGTGTGCTGTCATTCGCGCTTAGAATTTGCGGCTGCCCTCTCTGCTAGGGCATCGATATGCGCGACAGTGCGCCCGACATCAGAAATCTTGGACATTGTTCACAGGTTCATTTGTGTCGGAACGTTCGGAACGATGGAATAATTTTGCTGTAAGTACAAACGAGGTATTCATTTTATATTGTAAACGGTACATGAAGAGTGAATGGAAACGTGGAAGGCGACGACGCTCTGCGGGCGGAAAAGTGCTGCTGCGTAGCGGGGAGAAGTGTGCGTGAATGATACAGAGAAAAGTGTACCAATGGTCACACGAGCGCAGAAGACGAGTGCAGAAGCGCGCGAAAGATGTGAAGTATGCAGATAGCCGCGGAAAGAGAGCTCGTGCCTCTTTTGGGCAGGAACCTGCTAACTCCAAGTTCTGTCTCTGAAGATTCGAAGGGCGATTGCATGGGCATGCAGGGTCGGTTAAGGGCGAGTGCATGGATGGCTACGGACGTCCAAGTGCACCGTGGACATCCGCTTTCAAGGTCGATTAAAATGTCAAGGAAAGGAAGGAAGGGAAAAAGAGAAAGACATATGTTAAATATCAAATCTGACTGTCTGTTCTCCTTTCCCGCGATCAATTCTCATGAGCCTCTTTGCAACGCATCCGTAGAGAACACGGTTAGAAGCCCCAGCCATTGTCGCTACGCTCGCGTTGGCGCTGAGTATTTCCTTGACCTTAGCTAGTGGGAGAGCGAAGTTCGGTGCGGCCTCTAGAAGGGCGAGCAGTAAACGTGCAGTAAGCACCTGTTGGCTGGTCGGCGATTGTGCCGACGGTATAGCACTCGAAAGGGAAGACGCGGTGGGCGAGGCAGGAAGGGGTTCCTGTGAGGCCAAAGTGTGCAGGTGCGCGCTGAGCAATAAATGAGCTCAAATCGGATCATAAAAAATGACCGTAATCGTACATCGTTTCTTTTGCGTGTGGTGGTCGAGCGCCACTGGTGCCTGACGTGTTGAAATGATTTCCGGGCATGATCAAATCACCCACAGAGGCCCATATTTTTGACTGTGTTGGGGTCAGAGACAGAGCAATGCGTATAGCCTTTGTCGTGACATACAACGATTCGTTCCACGTCGCCGGTTACCCGTATTTTCTTCGCACGAGGAGTGCGATCACCCATTGAAGAAACATCGGACTGTCCCAAATCCACACCAGGTATACCTGGCTCGCTAGTCGTTTGAGGCACAGGCTGATCGTCGGCTCGTTTAACGGTCTCGGCATTGTTGTCGTGTGCTACAGTCGTGTGATCAAACGTGTTTTCCAAGGCGCTGGAATCTTCGGGTTCCTCTGTTGGACCTTGCTCTTCTTCATAGACCGTTGCATTCGAGGGCGCAGCTCGAGCTATTGAAGGCTTGAACGCCACGACCGGAGTCGAGAACGACGAGTTTACGTTGCTGAGGTCAACGTCCTCGTCGATAAGTTGTTCGCCTTTGAAATCCATAGCACTTCTGTCGCCAGGAGTTGTCCAAAATGTGTCTTCTTGGGGATCCGGGTCCGATAACGCAGAGTTTGGGGGCCTTAGAGAGTCTGGAGGGTTGTCTTCTGAGGCGACAGGCCGCTTGCTTTGTAGAGCTAATTTCTACGCCTTGTCACCCTCAGCCCGTGACCAAATCGATCGAGAACGTACACGTTTCTGAAGTTGCTCAAGTCTCGCTTGGAGTTCTCGGAGCTTCTTCTCCTCTCTAGAAATGTGAGATTTTGATGAAAGGGGATCAGACGTTGGCGCTAACGCTTCCATCTTGTCAGGTGAGTCAGTACATGAGCACGACAAATCTTATGAGCTCACATCTTTGAGAGTGTCGTTAAGTGAACGAATCTCCTCTTGTAGTTGATACAGTTGCGCTAGCATGGCCACCACTCGGGAGCGGACGTGAGGCATTGGTCGAATCTCTGCACTGGTTGCGAACGGTATTGGTATTTGAGTGGGGAAGGGATAAAACGACAACTCACTAGCGGTCGATATATTTCAGTGCGGCTTCTGCAAAGATCTCGGGTGGTGGCTTTTTGGGTTCAGCGAACACATCCCTCCGTTGAGCAGCGGGGTATTTTCTAAGCGGTGTAGCACTGACGACCTCGACTCGTGCTATTCCCGGAACCTGTGGATTGTGGTGGGGCGCTGTGGGTTGTTGGGGTAGAGGTAGGAGGGTAAAGAGACCGAGTTCGGAGGGGTCAATATCACGAATAAGATCGGGGAGGGGAGTTGACAGGACTGATCGAGCAAAAGGACCAGAGTGTGATGTTGAGTTTATAGCATTTGCTGCAGATTCTATGAGTTTGGTTGACTGCTTTAGACGGTCTATGTGATCTGCTAAGGACGGCATCCGAAGACGGTTGTAATTAAAAGGTAAATTAAATAATATTAGATGCGGCCGCGGTACGGACTGCCCTGCCCGCTCTCCTGAGATCGTCCGCCATGCCCTTACCAACCACCGCGCCAAGTCGTCCCGCAACCCCCGGACGCGGCGGCATTTGGGAGCCACTTCCCTCAATCATTTATGGCTACGCCGTACATCCCCTCTCACCTTCCCATCGCGATACCCGCATATCCAACCGACCACGCCTGTCTACTGTCACGGAGGCATCTACAACAGAGTCCTTCATACACCGCGACGTAGTTGCGTTGGAAGTAGGCGACGAGGTCTACGCTTTCGAGAAGTATGTTCCACGAGGAAAGGAGACAGAAGGCATTTGGTACAGGGGGTGCGTCTTCTCATTCCGGTGCAAAGCGCCGTTTTGACACTCTCTGTCTTAGCTATGTCGTATGTACTACTCGACGCCCCCCAGTGTCTTGGAATGCGCCCTCTGACCCGTCATCCTCTCGCGGTCCGAGGCTCGAGGAACCTCAACAAGTTTTTATCGGCATATTTCCTGGCACACACATCTTCATTCGAGAAGAGCTACCTGATGCCGAGGGAAGTCTTGCTGACGTCGCCGCCGCCTTCCAAAATGGCATACATCGTGGCGCAGATGGGCCCACCAAGTCCAGAACACCTGGTCTCCGTGTCGAAGAGGAAGAGGAAGATTTAATGGCAATGCGCAAGTCGTTCAAGCTTGCCCCCCCTCCTGACCAAGCAAATTCGTCGAGAGCTGGCCTCACCGTTTACCCCGCCAGCATCCGTTCCCTATCCCCCACAGAACCTTCCAACATGAAGCCACTACCCCCTCGACCGTCCCTCAAGTCTAACGACGAAACCGTGTCAGGCGGAGCCCAACCCATCGTTGACGAGATCGCCTCAGCGTTACGTGAATGGCACCTGCTCATGTTCCAGTACCTTGCTCGCAGAGAGTACCAACTCTTTCAAACTGTCCGCGAGCACATCGAAGCTCTACATTTAGGCCGCCGGCAGTTACTCACACAGACTCTGAGCGACGAAGAGACCGCAAACCTCAGACGCGATTGCGTTGCCCGTTTGGTCAGCGGCAATATTGTGCAAAATCTGGACGTCATCGTTCGACATCCAAATGGAGGTGGTCTAGTGACCGTGGATGTCGAGGGGGAGATCGACACCCGCAACTGGATGAGTGCAGTGCGCATATACACTTTACAGGCGTCGCTTGCTTTCGCAGACGCGTCTGTTGATGGCTCCAAACCGCTGAAGTCTCGCCAAAGTCTTGACCTGTATTCCACTTCTCCTCTGCCTACTCCAGCCTACTCCGCGTTCCCGGAATATGGTCGCCCGAAGACATCTGCCCTCGCGAGCACTCCTCAACCCTCAAAAGAACTGTCGCCCAAGTTCTTCCACGTCTTCCTCGAATTACGGGCTTTCGTTGCTACGCCTTGTGCACCAGGCGAAACAGCTGAACTATACTTTTCGCTGTACAATAAGAGTGATGCCCGCTTTGTGACAGAGGAGTTTTTGGTTGTTTTGAACCACAACGGCGTTCTTGCGCGCGATCCATCTGCGCGAATACGCACACTTTTCACTGACCTGGCGCCCTCAGACATTCAGGGTACAATTTTCCTCGTATGCAAAATTGTCCGCAATGGTTCTGTAAAGATTGGCGCGAACCCAAGTAGTGGGATTCCTCTGGACAATGGCTATCGTGGCTCTCAAGCTTCGGGATGGAGCCCGTCTCCATCGGATACCGCCAACTCTCACAATGTTCCCACGGTGCCGGAGGGAGGAGCAGCGTTTCGAAGACCGTTCGGGTGTGCCGTTTTAGAGCTGTCCGAGTTGAATAGGGTCGCTACAGAGTCGGCTGAAGTCTCCGCCACCAAGGAGCATGGCATGCCTATCTTTACCCCGCTCAACGAAGCTACCTTCTCTATGGTACATCAAGACATCATCAACAATAACAACAAAGAATTCGAGAAGTCACCGAGGTACGCCTTTGTTTTCTTAGGGATTACGTGTTTCAAATCTCGAAGTTTGGCAGAGCTGAAATGATAGCCGTATCGGTGAAGGTATTTCATGGCAATGCGCAGACCATAGTGAAAGAAAACACGTCTTTACTTCTCGACGCACCTCTCACACTGCGGCTCGGTTTCCCGGACGTAGTCTTCCCTGGCGAGGACCGCAACGAACTTTACGTCAAATTATGGAGTGGTGACTTCCCCTCCAGTAACAATAATGCAGCACGTCGTAGTGTGAGTCCGTTCGTGCGCGGCTCGGGGTCATTCACGACGAGCAATATCCAAGTAACCATCGAGGTTCGAGATACGGCTGGCAAGATCGTAGAGAATGTCATTTCACAAGGTTCCAGCGAGCCAAACGTGTCCCAGTTTCATTCGCTCGTATTCCTCCGGAATAACCAGCCAACGTTTGGCGAATTGATCAAGCTTACGTTGCCCTGGGTCGAACTACCGCAATGGCATCTCTTCTTCACGTTCCGGTATCGCAGTTCGAACAAGTCAATGAAGATACTTGGCGGAGAGACGGGCGACAAGCCATTTGCATTTGCGTTCTTACCACTATTCCCTGATGGGCGTGCATTCCTCGAGGACGGAAGTCATACGTTGGTGTTATATCGAGCGGACCGGCTGAATCAGATCACCCCAGATATGTACCTAGCAGCGACACCATGGCTGTCACCTGGCCAGCGTCAAGAACAGCTTACTATCCCTGCCGAACTTCAACGAATGGCCCCTCCAATTCGCGACGTTCTTGTCATTCGGTCATCCTTATGTTCAACACGCCACACACAAAACCCGGTCCTGTCGAGGTTGCTTAACTGGACCCAGATCGAGGAAAAAGATTTTCTATCGGCAGTGCTCGTCAAGTTTACATTCGTCGGAGAAATCGAGATCGTGAAGTTTTTACGGGACATCTTTGGCTCTTTGTTTGCTATACTTGCATCTCCCATGAATAGCGGTGGTGACATGGACCATCTTGTATTCAACGCGCTCGTGACGGTCCTCGGTATCGTGCAAGACCGGCGGTTTAGTAACTTCCAGCCTGTGTTGGACATTTATATCCAGGAGCACTTCAACTACGCCTCGGCATCTTCACACATAATCAACTCGATGAATCGGATGCTGGCCGATCCGACAGGAAATGACACCGCGTCACCATTACGCGCTGCGATCAAGGTCTGGCACTACAT
Organism: Lactarius trivialis; assembly: GCA_003315845.1. Taxonomy (NCBI): domain Eukaryota; kingdom Fungi; phylum Basidiomycota; class Agaricomycetes; order Russulales; family Russulaceae; genus Lactarius; species Lactarius trivialis. The sequence goes on from QFDV01000062.1 coordinate 13,930, forward strand.
CTTCAAGTTCATTGCGAAATCCCGGGCGCTGCAGAAAGCGAAGGAGGCTGGTGTGGGTAGCTCTGCGACGGCCGAACACCTGGAATCGTCCTTTATGCGCGAACTACGTTCCCACCTATCCGAAGTCAACAAGATGATGAAGACGACATCGCCATCCCTCATTGGTACTCAGACCTTTGCGCTTCGGCGTTTCACTTCAATCCTACCGGAGCTTGCACAGATCTTCTCAACGGTCGAGGTTGTCTCTATCGCTACGGCTTTTGCGAATACCGTGTCTTCCGCCAAGGGGAAGCTGGCTGTGTTTAAGCTGATCATGTTCCTTCAGCTAGTGAAGGGCTTCTTATTCGACAACCGCCAGTCACGTGCCCTATTAGTGGAAGCCGTCGTCATGTGGATTAAGCCTCACTTTGGTCGCTTCGATGAGTATGCCCAGACCCAGAAGGGAGACGATGAAGGCGCAGTCGATGTTGCTCGAGTCTCGTGGCTAGAAGGCACTCGAACTTGTGTCACCATTATCGCTGTCATGTTGGATAAACTACAGCAGAATCTGGTCGATCCCGAAATTCTCGCAGACCGCAACGCCCTCCGTCAGGAGCAGGATAACGTTGATTATTTGCTTTCCCTGTTACCAAGGTGAGTCACTTTCTCGTATTATCTCGCACCTTTTTCTTCTTACGTCTGTGTAGACTGCTGGAGTCCTACCGCGAGCTTCAAAACGACTCTAATGTCCATGCCGTCGAGCGGAAAAGGACGCCTGCCACTTCACCCTCGACAGCCTTGGTGATTTTCCCAGAATCATACCCATTCTCATTGATCGCACAACTACCTCGGGTACCAAAAGGCTTCAACGGTGTTTATCAGACCGATGGACAGATCCTTTTCAGCCCTGCGCAAGGAGAAACTGGGATTGTGCTACTAGTCATCCTACTGTCGTCCCCTAAAAAGTACCTCTTGAACTTCTTCGAGGGAGTCTTCGAGATCGAGGGCCGAGACAACTTTGCCGCGTTGCTTTTGCAGCTCTTCAGGGTTGCGACTTCCATACTGGATAACGAAGCGTGGCCTGCGAACTGGTTGAATGTAAACATCATGGCGCACAAAGTCTTGGTCAAGATGATGGACGCTGTTGCAGTTCTACTTGAGAGGCGTTTCATCCCCACCGACGATGCTGACTTTCAGTTCAACACTCAACTATGGACGGAGGCCATTCAAGTTCTTTTGAAGCTTCTTTCTTCAGATCAGCTGGTCATCGAGGAATTTAGCCCCCAGGTAATCACGTTTGTCACGTCTTTAGCAACCTGCCTGACCCGACCTTATCTAGCGCCGGCGTGCTGTGTGGAGAATGGCTGGCGACATCAGGGGTGAAGGAGCTGCCATACTTCAGCAACTGTGGGATGCTCTTGGATGGCCTGACGACGTGTCTGAACGTGAAGGAGTTGTGACAAGATATGGGGTAAGTCTACGTCATTCATCCCCTAGTCGCACCTCATCGTCTTTTGCAGAGATATCAGACGTCTCTGAGCCCCCTCGTCAGCCATGTCGTCAATCTCTGCGTCAGTCACCATGATTTGCTCCGAAGCACGGCCGTGCGGATCCTCTATAGCATGATTGTTTCACAATACCAAGAGCACCAGCACTTCGACGATATTGAACACGAGTTGATCAGCAAATTGGACTCACTCTTCATGACCGATAGCAAGGCAGATGACCTTTCAAGAGCCTTCTTTATCAGCCATCTCCGCCATTTGTTCGAATCGTCGAATGTGGTAGAGCGTCTACGCGAGAGGGTTTCAAGCTTCCTCGACTCCGTTGACTTGTTCCTCGAGATGCTCCTGAGTGTTCGCGCGCTCCCTGAAGGAGATGAATTCGCTGATGACCGCGTCATTGCCACGGTTCGGTAGTCGTTCTTCGTCTGTTTGACTCGTATTCACACCTTGTAGCTGCGCCTCATGAACTTTATTCGCCGCATTGGTCGCAACGAGATCTACATCAAATATGTGCATCAACTCGTTGACGTAGGTGTTACTTTCTCCTTATATCTGCTGCCATTGACCCAATTCCGATGATAGATGCATCTACAATCTCAAAACTACGTCGAAGCGGCTCTCACTCTGAAATTGCATGCCGACCTCCACGAATGGGACCTAAATTCATTCGTCGAACCCATGGAAGACCTTGGGCTACCCCAACAGTCCCAGTTCCACCGTAAGGAGACTTTGCACCTGCTCATATTAGATTATTTCGGTAAGGGGAAAGCGTGGGAGAGCGCGATAGAGATATGCAAAGAACTCGCTTATCAGCATTCGGAAGTCACCTTCAACTAGTAAGGAACTTTTCCCCTCCGGCTATTCGAGTCTCTAACGCATGCATGCCTTGGTATAGCGGACGCTTGGCAGAAATCATGCGACACGAGGCTGCGTTACTGGAACACATCATTACAAACCAGCGTTATTATCCCGACTACTTCCGTGTTGCATTCTATGGGAACTTCCCCGTGGCCATTCGCAACAAGCAGTTCATAGTATGTTCACAGTCACGAAGTAGTTTCCATTATACTGATCCCGCTCGTTAGTATCGTGGTTTTGAGTGGGAAAAATTTGGGGCGTTTTGCGAACGCATGCTAACCAAACATTCTGGAGCGCAATTACTCAAAACTCTCGGAGACCCGCCGGTTGACATACGCTTCGGAAGTGATCAGTATATTCAATGCAGCACAGTCATGCCGGAGCCTAACCGAGACTTACCAATATTCACCAATCCTGACGTCCCTGCGGCTGTCCGGACATACTATGAACGCTGGTCAGTTTGAAAAAAATCACGGAGACGACTACATCATTGACAAGATACATCCAGTGCCATCAAGTACTTTAGCTCATCGCGAACTGTACCGAAGCTCGACCGCGAAGGGAACGAAGAGGCTTGGGTAGAGAAGACGTACTTCACCACTGAAGAGTCCTTCCCCGCCGTGCTGAGACGATCCGAGGTTGTATCGGTCGAGGTCGCGGAAATATCGCCCATTGAGAACGCTCTTCTCGAAGTGGAGCTGAAGAACAAGGAGCTCAGCGGGCTCAATGTAAAGTACTCAAACTTGGCTAAAACAGCCCAAGTTGTCTCGACCAACCCGTTGTCGATGGCGCTAAACGGTGTCGTTGACGCGCCTGCTGGCGGTGGCATAGCAAGCTACCGTATGCCATTTTTGATGCCAGGCTACGTGTTAAGGTATCCTGACCGAGAGGAGGCCGTCGAGAAGCTACGTGCCGCGGTTGAGGAGCAGGTTCGTGCAGAGCCAGACTGATAGAACTGACTCACTTATGCTCGATTGTCCCTAGGTCCGCATCATCGATAGCTGCCTGCGACTTCACGGTCAATTGTGTCCACCAGAAATGCTGGAATTTCACGAGACGCTCGAAAAATTCTTCCACAAGAACTTCCACGAGGAGATCCAGCGTTTATCCTTCGAACTTCCTGCCGACCACACAATTTATCGTTCATATTCTTCATCTCTAACAGATGCCACCTCGGTTGTCCCGTCGAGCTCGTCCGTCTCTACCACTCGTGCTCCTTTTTCCATTCCTCCCCTTCAACTGCCAGGATCGCACATATCTCCCCCCCAATCCCCGCAGGCAGGTTCGGCGGCACCGCCAACGCGGCTGCAAAAGCACATCGCGCACCTCGCACGGCATGGCATGAATGCGGTCGCATCTGGCCCTGGCGACGTGGTCGACACTGGCATACTTCGGAGCGACTCTTTCTCCGTGAGTTCGCCGCAGGATTCCTTCGTGAACGTCACCGGGGCCAACGAGCCGTCTGCAACTCCGGCGAACAGCGGCGCATCCATCATGGGAAGTATCAGTGGGTCTTTCAAAAAGGGTCGCTTCTCGCGGCTTGGTACCCTCAGCTTTACACGACGAGACGGATAGGCGTCGGGGTCGTCGCGTGGGATTGCAAGAGGCTGTGTTGTGGGCGCTACTGCATATATCTTTATCATCACCATCTTGCTCTTTCGAAAAAGAAATTTATATATGTACTGATCGACCACCTAGTTATGGATCCAAATGTTTGTGTCACATTCGCACCTTCGGTTTAAATGATACCTAAAATACTATGTGTTGACTTAGTCGAATTGCTTGCGGGAGCGCGGGCTTTGCAATCGTAATTTTACCGGTACAGCTTATCTGACAACCTTTTCATCTTGCACTACCATTCAGCAAGGCTACACACAAGTAGTGACGAGATAAATGTGTAATGTACACATTTGCATGTTAGTTACATTTGAGGGTCTGAAAAAACGTAAGTTGTCACGGTGTAAGAACGCGTAGTAGATAACATTCCAAACATTGTCAAGGACATACACATGAAGATCGTTCGATGCGATTTAGGGACGCTCTTGTTTCACGGTAGGGTAGGGCGGGTGTACACACCCGCACTCAACACGAGCTTATCCTGTGAGTAGTTCGTTGTTCTCGGTCGGTAGCACACGGGGCCGGAAAAGGGGTTTTGCATCTCGGCGCGAATTGAAGAAAGCTGGATGGTAATATGCGCGTGCCACGAACTCGAGAAGCTGAGCTCGGAGAAAGTAGATCGGAATGGAGGTATGGAGAGCCTAAAGTAAGCTTAAAAAAGGCGGAGTGAGGGATAACGCGGGACTGCCAGTGCACAAGCACATAGCTATTATCTGAAACAGAGCCGTTGGATAGTATTTAACGTTGAGAAGTAAATTGCTTATGTATACTGCCAGTGTAAGGCTCGTGTCCAGAAATTCCCGTCAGTTGCGCGGTGAGGCATTGAGGCAGACTACTGGCGGGCCGCCCGGCCACCGCCGCACAGTACACGAACAGTACACGAACACAGTGCCACAGTGCTGCTACTACTACTACTAGTCTCTTCGTCTTAGCAAATGGGCAGTCAGAGGTTTGTTCAGGGCCTTCGTTTCCCTACCAATACTTACCATGAATTCTGGAGTAGTGTTCGTTTGCCCTCCCTACCAAATGACCCATCTACTGGTGTCACCTCAGATGGCCGTTGCAATGGCCCGAAGATTTCTCAAGGTTGTTGCAAGCAACAGGTGGATTTACTGGCTCACGGTATGCCATCAAGACGATTGCAGTGAATACTGACCAGTATTGACTTGTACTATGGCACAGACAGAAATGGAACGACGATCAGCATGCTCACAGACAATGTCTTGCTTGAAATATTTGATCTCTGTCGACAGGATCATGATGAATATTCTACTGAAAGCTTTTATTGGAAATGGCACTTGCTGGTGCAAGTATGCCGAAGATGGCGACAAATCATATTTGCATCACCACGCCGTCTCGCTCTCCGACTTTTCTGCAAAGATGGAACTCCTGTTAGGACAAATCTGGGTATCTGGCCAACCATCCCTATCGTCATCCAATATGGCAATTATGGCAATTATGGGCGCAGCATTTCACGTAAGGATGAAGACAATGTCATCGCCGCACTCGAGCATCCCAATCGTGTATGTCATGTCGACCTTGACATAAAGGGTTCACAGTTGGAAAGGATTGCCAAGGTCATGCTGGAGCCATTTCCGGTGCTGACCCACCTTTCGATTTCCTCTGACTCCGAGGATGGAAACTTTCCAGTCCTTCCTGGTGGATTATTGGGAGGGTCCGCATCAAGTTTACGGAGATTTAAATTGAACGGCATCACATTTCCAGCATTACCAACACTTCTTTTGTCCGCCAGTGACCTCGTTGAGCTTGCACTTCGCGATGTACCACCAACCAGTTACATTTCGCCTGAGGTGATGGTTGTGCATTTGGCCATGTTGCCCAAGCTCGAAATGCTTCGCATTGAATTCCAACCTGTGGCTTCCCACCTTGATCAAGTGCTCCTGCCTCCTGAAACACGGACCGTCCTTCCCACTCTCCATTACTTATTCTTCGATGGTGTTTGCGGGTATTTAGAGGACTTTTTGGCACGAATCGACACCCCCCAACTCAGTTTGATTCTGACGACTTATACGGATCAGGTTGTTGAAGTACCCCAGCTCTTTGAGTTCATAGATCGCTCTGAAAATCTCAAGGACACCCTGTCTAGCCATTGCGAGATAATGCTTGACGATAGCGAGGATACTCTCGACTTCTGCATTCGTGGTGCTCCCAGTGATGAAGCTGAAAGATGGGACCCTGTCGCTGGTATTACTATTTGCATTATAGGCGAAGAGGCAGACCAGCAATTTTTACACTTAACTCATGTGTTCGGCTGGATTTCTCCGATACTCTCCGGCATGGTCCATTTCGCCATCGATTCCAACACGTTCATTGCTGACCGCCCGCCCGCTCTACCGCCTTTCGACATCGATTGGCTGCAGCTCCTCCGCCCATTCTCCTCTGTTCAGACTCTGTTGGTGTCTTTCCAAATCGCAGAAGAAGTTTCCCGCGCACTCGAAGACATCGCCGAGGTGATGGTCACCGAAGTGTTGCCAGCCCTTGAGTTGCTTTGCTTAGAGAACCAACCGTTGTCATCCGTTGATCGGTTCCTCGCTGTTCGCCGGGGCTCTGGTTACCCTGTGACCATCGTCAACACGAAGAAGTGTTTCAAAGAAAGGCTCAAGTCCTACCCATAGGATACAAGCGAAACCCCCAGTTGCGTACTCTCTGACCCGGTTTTGTACAATCAAATCATGCTAATCATCCTGCCATAGCACTCACGAGACAACTGCGTTTATCGCACATGTCGATAAAACAGGTCTGTTTGCATTAGACTAGAATTTTAACAGTACGTACATGGCATTGATTCAATAACGTGGTTTGTCTTGGACCCAGAACCCTGTGCGAGCAGCATGAAAGGAAACAGCATGACACAATCGGCTCTAATGCTTTGTGGGCAAAAATGAATCCAGAAATGATACGCCATGCCGAAAAGAGGTCGCGCTTGTGGTTCCCAACCCAGACTTGTTGGGTCGCTGTTGTTGCATCCTCGCGCAGCAAGCTGAGATGACCTGAAGGGCACAGAGCTACGTCTCAACACCGCTCATAACTGCGGCGTGCCACGTGATGGAGATTGGTTGAGTTCATGAAGAAAATGTATCCTGGCACGAGCGCATCCTTCATCTCATACCGGTCTCATGCCGACACAGACCTAGGTGCTGCTAGTAATTTCCATTATTGTTGTCAGTTGTCAAGTTAGTTGTTGGGCTCGCGAGTCACTGCGCTAGCTGCGAAAGTGACTTATCATTGTGGAGACATAAAACGCTGGCACAGAAATAGCTACAACTCGAAGGAGAGAAGTACACATTCATTGAACATCAGGGGTAGAAGACCGGATAAGCTATGCCAGGAGCCGACGTACATCCACATCCATCGTGGTATGTCTGTCGGGCTAGGACTAAGGATACATAACGAAAATACATACACCATAACGGCAACGGGGAAGGTCAGAAAAGCTGGAACGCCAAATCGTGGTGAGCGTCGCGCTCACGCAGATTCAGGAACGCAAGCGGGTCAAAACCGAGGAGAGTCCCTCTTGGGCTGTAAGCCGGGCAACTATCGTCAACACCAGCACCTGGAAACATGTAGACCTGGTCGGTCGACGGGTCGCCCCCTGTTTTGGAGCCGACTATAACTCCCTGAGAGTGGAGCAGCGGTGGACTGATATGCATGACTGGCATGGGGTGAGCAAGCTGACTCGATCTGTCTGTCACGGCGGAGCTATCGGGTGAGGCTATAGCTGTGAGGTGATACGGCCTAGGATGTAGTGTGGCGAGGTTGGAGTCATTATACGTAGGTCCTCGCAAACTGTCAAGTGGGGATCGTCGTCCAGACGGTTGAGTAGACGATTGAGGACTAGGGGTTCGGGACGGCGACGGGATGGTGACCCATTCCTATAGATTTTACAAGCCCGGGTCAGCCTTCAAGGAATTGAAAGCTGTATTAGTTAGTTAGACGTACGTATTTCGAGATGGCGCTGTTCAGACTTTCCACGAGACGATCCCACTTGAAGACTTTGACATCCTTCTCGATGTTGCGCGGCTTGGGTGTGGGTAGGTTCATGATTAGGCCGAACAACTTGCTCATTCTTGTTTTGGAGACGGTGATGGGGCGGAGGTGTTCAACGTTGCGTCTGACACGACTTCTCTCGTCGGCATGAAAGCGATCCTGTACGAGGTATTCAAGAAGCTTGATGAGGTCGCAAGACGTGAAGCATGTTTCGCGAACATCCTCACGCCAGATGCAGGAAATAATGACGCCGGGCGACTGGCATCTCTCGAGGTTATCTTCTCGGATAGGGGTGGGGGATATGTGTATCGTGTTTCCGATCCGCTCGCAATAAAAATTGATTAGCCTCCGCCGGCGTCGTTTTTCCTCGCTGTTTAGATTTTTGCCGAGATCGGCCGGCTCCGCTTCGAAGTCGAGGAGGACTTTGTCGTAAGGACCCTGTTCGGAGGAGGTGCTTCGGCGGGGAAGTCGCCTGGGAAATGAGGAAGGTACTGGCGTAGCGACATGGTGTGTGGGGGTAATTTGAGTGGGTGTCTCCTGCGGTCCTTGAAAGATACGATTGCCAGAAGGCGGCCGCTCGACATTCAGAAGTGTCACACCTTCGCTGGGCTCCGCCTTGATTGGTGGGGGAAGACCTGTTAAGATATCATATCTCAGGACGATGAGGCTCGTTCAGAAATACTGAACGCTTGCCATATTCCCAGTACGTGAAGTACCCAAAAGACAGCGAGTCGATGACTCGCCATCCATCAAGTGCCTGGATGGAGACAATGAGGGTCCGGTTTGAGGCGTTCTTGTGCACTCCAAATTCTGGAACGGAACCCGTGCACCTCCACAAATCTTTAACACCTTGTACACTTTCTACCGATGTGTAGATGGCTTTGGACCCAACGACAATGCGAACGGAGACCTGTTTAAGCGAATAGATAAAAGTCTCGATGGCGACTGTGGTACCACTCCGTCCTATTTGTGGAGTGTAATTACGGACTTCGAGCATTCTCGGATGGGAAGAAGTGGGACATGGGACATCGTCTGGTACTTGCGAGGGAAAAGCACAGGCATTCATCCTGATTGGTTTTGCGAACATTTAGAAGACTACGAAAACGACTGATAGATTCGCAGGCGGTCGGAATTTAGACAAAGACGGAGCGACAACGTCCTCACCGAAGTCCTCACCGAGGTTTGGAGCATTTACTATTTGTCCGTAGGAGGTCAAAGGCGGGATCAGCGAAGGGGCGTGTTAGAATAGTGGGGGGCTGTTGAGCTCGGAGTAGGTGACTGAGATGAAAGGATAAGCTGTAGATGCCTCGCTCGCTAGGGATAATAATGGGGGGGAAAATATGAACCTCACGGGACTCAATCGCTTTAATGGATAGATGGGGCGGGAGCAAAGGCAAAAGAACGAAGGCCTAAGATCTTGTACACTGAATCTAGAGGTGAATACTGCATGGCTGGAACTTGTGAGGACTAGAAACCCCGCTGTTCCGATTGATCAGGTGCCTTCCGGTTGTTCACTCGCCACAGTCGACAATTGCTCTGGGAAGCGCTATCTGTACGGGATTTCCTAAAAAACGCACTTCCACCTAGATGAAATTCCCCACAAAGACACAGACAATCAAGTTGCAGCTTAGGGTTGGTTATAGCTTATCGGAACTTCATCTTGTATGCGGCGAACCTACAAAGGACAGACCCAAAAGAAAAGCAGGGGACAATTGACCAACGGCGACAAGACTAGATCCAAGAGCCAAATACGTGGTCCACTTAGACTAAAGCTGGTTAGTTTGTCGTCCTTGGGGTCGACGGCATCTCGGCGAGATCAAGTCTTCAGATCCAGACAAAAGTCTATCTCAATTCAACATTGGTCAACAACCAGCTTCGGCCCATAGTGGATCGGACTTTAGCCTACTTTGGCCGTCCAACGAGTACCTTCCCGATTTAAGAAGGAAAAGATTTGCTGGAGAAAATAATAATAATAGGAAAAGGGGTTGGGGTGCCGTAGACACTTTCTGGCTGAAACAGATAAGATAGGCTACCAAAACGAGTCCTTCCAA
>QFDV01000062.1:24344-43109 GCA_003315845.1 Lactarius trivialis
GTGGTGGTTTCTGAAACCCGGTGAATACATTGAACACCCTGTCGTGAGAGGCATCTACCTACCTTTTCCCTCGACCCAAAAACGGTCAAGCTTTCCACCATCAGCGCCGGTGTCCCGGACAGGGCTCCATTGGACGACCCCTCTTCGTGACCGAGGGTAATGAACGCCCTCAATACATCAGGAATAAGGAACCGGAGTACGACGGGTACAGTAACATTGCGTGTCTCCCGTCCAGAAGCCTCGTAAATATGCAACAACATCTTCGTGTGCGTGGCATTGAACTCCCGGACGTATGCCGGCAGCTCTCTGAGCGTAAGCGGAAGTTCATCGGCTGTCAGTGGGGGGAATGGGCTTGAGACCTTGTGCTGGAAGGAAAGGTACGGTCTTGGAGACTCAGGGGATGGTGAACGCCTGAAGGAGGTGGTATTCAATATATGCACGTACGGCACAACGAAGCTGAGGGAGAGCGGTCATAAAGAGTGGAGAAAGACGCACTGCCGTTTCTGCGTTTCCTTTTCGCGGGTATCCTTGATCCCAGTACTATCTCGCCGCTCACTTTCCGCCGCTGCTCGCAGCACCTCCTGCACCTTCTCTTCCACCACCGCAACATGGAGCGTCCGGAGGTCCTCAGTATACTTGCTGAAACTGCCTTTCAGCGTCGAGGAAAGTGGAGTTTGGAGAACTTGATTCTCCCCCGAGGCGTGTTTGGAGCGCAGGAGGCCACCTGGAAACTGTCGGAGTGCCTGCAGTCGCCTGGAGAGGTCGGCCAACACGTCTATCTGCGATTGTACGTTTGAGATGGTTGATTGTCGATCTTCGACAGCCGATCCCGATTTAAGCGACTCCCCACCACCCTCGGCTGTCGTATCCATTGGAGAGCAATATGAAGTACAGTACAGTACCTCGCTGGTGTGTTTGGGTTAGGGATGGCCGCCGCGGAGTAGTCCCTCGGGCAACACCCCGGCCGGCCCCGACGTCAGCGATTGCACGACGATTGACGCCCACGAGAATTGTCCTATTGGGATGACTAAAGCTACTAACCGAACTCGAAGACAGATAGAAATAGTTGTGCCGACTCGAGCAGAGTATATCGTTTGTTGGAATTATGTACAAACTTGTACCTCTGATTGCAGTCCATCTGCGAAGGATAGGAACTCTAGGTCGTGATATACTTATAATGAATGGATACGGCTGCGCAAAGGAGAAGTGGGACAGCGGGCAGACGTAATGGGGGAAGTCGTCATCAAGAAGTGAGAGCACGATAAGAACTGTGAAGCATGAAAATGCGAATGTACGTATTATATCTGCAGTCGGTTGTGCGGGAGATGCAGTGCAGATGATATATAAGGTCAGAGGGTATAGCTGTAAGGTCCAAGTGTAACGGAAACTTCCTAATAAAACACAAGCAAGCTGACCTGCCAGCTTACCTCTAGAACTTCGCCTCTGGATCTAGCGGCCCTAAAGGTCCGTAGTCATTTCGCTGTCCTCCACTCCGCCGCTTTACGTGTGTCTTCCAATCTTGACCGTGCCCAACTGCAGAACTCGCCCCCTGCGTTGGTCGGGTAGGTGAGATCGGTGAAGCCATAGGAAACGGCGCTTGCCCCACTGCTGAGTAACTGGGACCACCCACAGGCCCATCCGTTAGTTGGAAGCGTGCCGCCATAGCAGATGGGCGTGATTGCGCAGGGTGCAGATGGTCCGTCGACGCATTCGGTGATGGATCCCAGCCTGATTCAAGCATGGCTTCAAGATCTCGCTCGTCGATCGTTGTAGCGCTGTCGAGCGTATGCTTGGGGATTGGGAGCAAAGTTGGTGGAGGTGGTGGGTATTGAGTGTTGTGTTCGTTGTATTCACCAATTTGCGGGCCCCAGTGGTCTTCCGAGGATGTCACAGATACAGTGTCCGAACCATCGTAGGTGCTGTGGACCTCAGAGCGGACGCCAAGTAATTCCCGACCTCCCGCGACGTATCCTGACGGGTGCGCGCGTTCAAAGTCGCGGCGCCTTCTCTCTTCTCGTCTCATCTTGCGAAGGCGTGATCTCTCCCAGTCCTCCCAACGCCGCAACGGAACAGAATTCCCTGAAAATTGGCCCTTACCCTCACCGTGACCTTCTCCTTTGTCTTCACCTTCGACCTTTCTGTCAATGAAATCAGCACGGATCAAATACGCCGCACGGTTTCCTGGTCATACCTTGTCTCTCCCCATGAGAAGTCATCGAAGTGCCAAAAAGCATACACCGGGAGAATGAAATTCCAGATGGGCAAAGCGGCAAGATATATGAACATCCAGAAGACGTAAACGACTTTGCGTGTTGTGATGAGGATAAGGACAGCTGGTAGACCGAGCACGCCGATAAGCAGAACGATAGGAATAGCCTCTGGGAATGATTTCGGCGGTGACAAGGCTACGCCGACAAGGAGGAGATATGTGAGCGCGATGGCGATAGGCAAGACGACCGTTCCGAGTAGATCCATGAATACGACGAACTGCATGCTAAAACAGAACGTCCCGCAAAGATTCCGTACGAGCACAAGTTCCATAAGGTTGTGGATCGTAGAGTTGATCCAGCGACGGCGTTGAGAAAGAAGGACAGAAAACGTGTCTGGAACCACAGTACGACACCTAGCCTGCGGAAGGAACATCATCTTGCGGTTAGGGAACGTGCGAATAAGGCATGTCGTCAGAAAGCGATCTTCGCCGAGGAGTAGCAGATTCTTCTGATGTAAGGTGGTGACTTCGCATTGACTGTACTCTTTGACGATCTCGGGTTTGATGATCAATGGAACCCAGTCGTCTCCGGAAGACTTGCGTGCTTTAAGGCGGAACATGGAGAAACACCCAGGGAGACACGAGACACCACCAAATACGGACTCGAACGCTTTGGCCATGTGATGGGATATGAAATATTCGAACACCTGAATGGCCGTGACCCATGATTGCCGCTTGTTAGCTATACGGGTCTCTCCGCACACCCCCATGATCATCTGGTCATGATGCATGCAGTTGACAAGTGCCCGAAGGGAAGTCGGAAAAACCTTCGTGTCCGCGTCAACCTTCCAAGACGAATGACGTCAGAGGCTCATCGAGTCGATAGATTATCAAACTACTCACCATGAGGCATACTTCGAAGAAATCGGGCGTGACACCCATTAATACATGGATTTTGCGGAAGAGGTCAAAATCCAAGGGTGTCATCCTGTCGTTATACGTCACGCGAGAAAAGAAGTTCATGAGAATCAGTTGGCTGTCCCGCTTGCCACGATTGCCAGGTTTCTTGTCCGTTGCAGCTTCGTGTTCGGTACCACACTTGACAATAATGACAGTCGGTGTCCTGCGACCAGCGACGGCTACGTGAAAATTTTCAGTCTAGACTCACTAGTACAATAGGGAAGAATGGACACAAACTGTAATGACCAGCATAGACCATCGCCCTATTCTCTTGCTTCGAGCCGGACCCGACTGCAATATAGCTCATCGGTGTAGGGTTCCCGAATCTTGGGTCAGCGTCCAGCAGTCCGACACAGATATCCGGGGTACTCCTCTTCTCGCCAGCGCCAGTGATCATACCGTCCGCTACGACGAACAACAGCTTCCGTTGATCGCTGTAAGTGGTCGACGAGATGGAGTCCAATGTGGTCCGGAGGGATTCTTCTCCTTCCGAATAACATGTAACCAAGCACACCGCAAATAGTTCGGCACCGATTTGAGCTAAACTCATGATAGGTGCAGCGCTATCGCTCATGCTTCGATTCGTTAATGTCGTAGAAGATGACTGGAATGACCGCGGAGACTTCGATGCCTTAGCTAGTTTCTTCGTCCCATCTGGTCCTGCCCACGGAGCCGTCCCGTTCTTATTGTCAACGGAGACGTTGGCACCCTCGGGGAGAACAGCAGGACTGATTGCAGGACGGTTGAGTGACGAGTCATCGGGATTGCCAGCAAGGCGCCCAGAGAGGAACCAATTGAAAACGCAGGCCATTACAAAGCGGACGAGGACAAGTGACATGACGACGATCAACCCGGCGTAAAGGATAAGTTGAGAAACAAAGCATCCTGGAGTGATCTTATCGATGCTTCCTGCGGTGTAGCGCTGGAGTATACAGGGGATGGCTTGGCGTATATCAGCTCTGTTTACGAAGAGGCGCGTTCCATCGCGACCGCTGGAACCAGGTGCTGCGAGGAGGGTGCGAAGAGCAATGTCGACATCATCACTTGGGATCGGGTTGGGGTGTAACTTGAAGTATGGGTTAAGATTAAGGACTTGTCCGTCCATAACAATGTAATTAGCGAGAGTAGAGACCTGGCCCCAGTCATAGCCAACAGGTTGAGTGATGTTTATCAGTTGGGCGGCCTTGAAAGTGGCGGAGGAGTTGAGCGCTCCGAGCGGACAAGGCGTAACTGTGTTGCAAGGGGGGTCAAGAGCAATGCGGTAGGGAAGACCATTGCAATGGGAAAAGTCCGTAGCATCACGAGTGAATAATGTCGTGATGTCTTGACCGGGGAGCTCCCTTGACAGTTTGAGGAAGTCGACACCAGAGCTTGAGGATCCGGACTGGGATACATTGAACATAAATCCCCGGATACCGAGAGTGCCTGGTGTAGTACCAAGACTGATAAACCGCCCGGTCTCTTGACTTCTCGCGGGACAAAGGACTCTCTGCAACCCGACCGTTGCGAATCCCACGCCGCCGCAGAGAATAGAAATGATGAAACACAGAGCCATCTTCTCCCTCCAAGCTTGCCGCACCGCCTTGTCCTTGAGGCCTCCAATGGAGCTCAAGAGGACTGAAGGTGCCCAAAACGTGACTACCCTGGAAAAGATGACCCAGGCATCGAAGTCGAAAGATGATGATGATTCGGGGGTATGGTGGGATATTTGTAAAATAGGCTGAGGATTGATGAGGGGCGGAGGAGCCACGCCGCGTTCTGGGCGGGTGAGAGTCTTTGCCCTGCGCATTGTACTAGAAGGGCCTTGTCTTGCGGATGTGGTAGGGATTGGGACATCATCGTGGTGGAAGCCCCTGGTCATAGTGGAGGAAAGGAATGAAGGGAGAAATGAGGGACCGCTGGCCAGTCAAGGCTTAAGCGAGGGAGAAGATTGAGAAGGAACGAGAGTTGGTCGCGAGCGAGCGACGGCGATGACAACAACCACCAATAATTTATTTTTTTGATACATGTTAAATTTTTCATCAATCCAATCACTCATATTACGCAATAATTCTAACTTATCTACCGCGCATACCCCGAAGATAATCCACGTATCCGACAAGAAATTTCACCTGTTCGTACGTCTCAATTGCCTTCAGACTACGTCTTCGCCGCACGACCCCAATTACCTTCTCCACCTGCTCGAGCGTGTCTCGACGCACCTGTCCCTCATCTCCTACATTGGAGTTGTCACTCGTTGGCACCCAACCGCACAACCCGAGTTTCAGCATCCAGCAACAAGCTACCAGTCCCGCACGCCCGACACCTCCGCGACAGTGTGCAAGCACCGAGACACCGGCAAGCGTGTAAACAGAAATGAGTCGTGTAAGATGGGTATCAAATAGCTCTAGCGAAGCCGGAGCTAACCCTTCTGGTATTGGAATGCTGATAGATGGATTTGTCAACTAGAGGGTCTGACCAATGAACAGAAGTGCCTACCGGAGAATGTCGAGCCCCAGTTCCCGTGCGGCTTGGGAATATTCTGGCCAAGGTGCGCCGAGGAAGTTTAATTCTTCGTCGTCGAGACAACTGTACATCTGTTAGCCGTAGCTTCAAAAGGTAGGTAAGACTATGAAAGCACCAGACGATGCATCCAACGCCCAAAGCCTTGATTCTTCGCAAGTCCTGTTCGAGGTCGCGACAAACAGCACCGCGACCGCGCACGGGCCCAGTAAGCCGCACTTTCGCCGCGTAATGTCAGTAAACCAACATCAGAAGGCGGCAGGTATATAAGGCGCTACCTTTTTTACCAGGACATGATGACAAATACAAGTTACCGAGGGCAGGAGATGCACGCTGTGGTGAATTGCTCGAGGTAGCCGAGCGTGAGACCAGTCGTGAACTAAGATGCGCAAGTTTTGGACGGCGTGCGATCCCATGAGTAGGATAGAAGCTGGAACTACATAGAAATGTTTAAAAATGTGATTTACAGCTCATTCTCGACTTACATCGGGTGCGGACGCTTGTTTTGTAGATAATGGATTCCGAGGGGCGAGTTGGCAGAGACGGCCTGTGACGTAATAGATGGGACAGAATGAGTACGGTCATGCCGCACTTGAGGTCCGGCTACCGGAGACCCATTTACGTCCAGATCGATGTGCGAAGTGCTGAATATTTCGCCTATAAGATCAATACTGCCTAACGCCAAGGGGGGTAAGCGTGGTGCCGCGGAGTCACTTGGCATCGAAATGGAGGATTGGACGGGTTGATGAATGTTGGAGGCGAGAGCGGACTGAAGCGCACTCTTCATAGAGACACGACTCCATATTTGCAGGTGCGTCCGGGAGGATGCAGCGGAAAGGGGCAAGGGAGCTTTGCCGGCCGGCCGGTCGGTCGACATCGATCGATCAGAGTAGGTAAGACCAGATATACTGGACGGCGAGGTAAGTAAGGGAGCAGGTGAGGAAGTCAGACGATGCAAAGAGAAAGCAGGGTGAACGTTGAAGATGGTTGGCGATGAAGAGTCAGCAAGGGAGATGTGTAGAGATATCGAGGACAGAAGTTCTTGTGGTATTACAGCCGAGACACTGAACGAAGTTAAGACCAAAAATGAGGCGACAAGAAGATAATACTCACCTAATCGGATGGGTATCAGACGTCTTGGGGAGAGGAAGCTCTCCGCTCAACCACGCAGACGGAATCAGGGGAGTATCTATGGCGGACTGCAGCTCATACAGTAGGTTGGGCGATGCCTGGACGAAAGTAACTGGGTGTGACGGATGCGAATGCAATGGTAGTGTGAATCCGGGAGTCGCGACATCAAACTTTTGGGGTTGTGGGTCACACAACCACCAGGCTTCAGTATCTGCATACAACGCTTGGCGTTCTTTAAGTTGTCTAAAGTGATCGGGTAGGTTAATAGATAATGGGATGTACGTGATGGCAGAGCCTAGACTAGGTGTTAGGCAACCAGTAGCTATTAAAAAAAAGGGGAATGACGTGCCTCTGGCACCAAATTTAGCACAGCTATAATCGCTACCATGGAATTGAGAAGCAAGGTGCATCAACTAAACAGATGTTCAACCTTTTGAGCTGGCGTTGATGACAGTGCACGGAGTAGCCCATTACCTGAACAGCCAGCTTCTTTTCGGGATCTAACTCGGTAAAAGGCGTTGACCAGACCTGCATCGTTTCCACTGTTCGGAATGAAGTAGCACCATCGGGCTTGGCAAGGACATCCACAGTGGACAGTGTGGATAGCATCGACGATTCCTGGGTCCGTGTAGGCCCAGTGCGGTGCAATTGCTAAGATAATTGCAGAAAGTGTGCCGTCTCGTAGATAATGAGAGGAGGGGGGTATTATAGGAAATGACAATGGAGTGACAACGTACCCCCGCTTTCGGCTCAATGTTTGTACCGCAACCGGGCCGACACAATAGTCATGTCGTCTGCTCTCCTCAAAGGCAAGCTAAAGGCAGCCAGAGAGGCGCTTAACAAACAAGATTATCAGACTGCTCACGACACGAGCCTGCAAATCCTGGAGTATGAGCCAGACAATTATAACGCGTACGTCGCACAGCGTGCCGTGGTCACTCGCCCACTTAGATAGTTTGTGTCTGCAGTAAAATATTCTACGGGCTGTCTTCACTAGAGCTTGGTCGAATCGATCAAAGCGAGCAAGTAACTGTGTCCTCTCGTCCTTCTTCGATCTGAACCCGACGGTGTTTCTCCGCATCGTTAAAGACGTTCCAATCCGCCATCGCACTAAACCCACGGCAGGTGCTCGGATGGCAGGTTATTATCGCCTTTCCCTCCCTTGGGTCCGCTGTTGATAAACGCATGTTCAGGGACTGGGCAAAGCATATGACCGTGGCCAAAAGTGGAGTGAATACGCCAACTTACTCGCAGAACTCGCCACTTTATTTGGAAACTCGTAAGCTTGTTTCAGCCGAAGCAAGCCTCTCTGACGCTTCAGCACCAGTGGGGATGCTACCAAGTGCGCTGAGACGGTTCAAAAGCTAGTCGATCAACGAAGAGAGCATGGATCAGGCACCCAAGCATGTTACTCAACACCTCCATCCATTGGCGCTGCTCATGTTTGATTGCAGCTATCAGATGCACTATCACTATACCTTCCAGATTCGCCACTCTACTCAACGCTATCTACTCTTCCTGTTCCAGACTTTACAAACCCAACGTGTACAACAACATTCCCCAGCCAAGTCGCAATACACAATTCACTTCCCACACTAGAAGAGGTTGTTTCTCTTACTGAAGTGGATGAGAAGAAGACTTTTGAGAGTGAGGTTACGAAGCGTCGGACACGGCTGAACGCCGGTAGTCTGCGGGATGTCGAAAACCAGGTTACGAAAGAAGTTTACGGTGGCTCTAAGGTACTTTCACTAGTTTTAATAAAATACTCGCTGACCACAGTCAGTTGCCCCACCTGTACGATGAAATTCTCAACCACCCTAATACCTCCGATGAGCTTCGCCGGTCGACAGAGTCGAAGCAACTTCGCCACGTGCGGGGGCACCTTTTTTCTCTACCACTTGACGACCCCAGAAAGCGAAATCTCGCATTAGAAGTTGAGAAGTTGGTTAGTGGTGCAGTTTTACTGCACGTACCGGACGAGTTGGCGTGGTCAACTTTCATAGACGGGAAGGACTCCGAAACCATTGGTACTGTATCATCTCTTCCGAACTTTGCTCCATCTAATCAACCGTCTAGAGGGATATGGCTTTGACACCCTCCGTCACTATTCAAAGCTGTTTCCTCATGAAGCGCTCTCTAGACTCATCCAAGCCTATCTCGTCTATCTGGGTGTCCCTCTCTCGGATGATGATGAGACGACAAGTACCCGTTCGGGCTCCTTGGATGATGTGTTCCGTGTTATCTCGGTTCGTTTTCGTTTCACATTCCGCTAGCACTTTACCAGACGTCATGAACAGGAAACTGCGTCGGCATTGGAAACATCGATTATCGCCCGGAGAGTAATATCCGAAGTGTATCTTCTAGATCAGGACTATCAAGCTACCATTCCTGTGTCCGAAGCAAGTGTAGCACTGGTCAACAAGTATCGGGACAACACCGGTTCTGACTTGACCCTGTATGTCACCTTGCAGCTGATGGACGTGGCTAACGATTACGCAGTGTTCGAAAATCGTTTAATGTCGCCTTGTCAACGTCTCTTGTTCATCTCTATCCTCCCAAGCATCACACCCGAGCTATACGCATATTAGAAGATGTGCTTACTCAGGATCCGAACAATGTGGAGTGTCTTATGGGCCGCGGCTTCGTCTTCCAGTATGCCGGAAAATGGCTTGAAGCAGCATCCTGCTTTTCTCGGGTCTGCGGTATTCTGCCAGAGGAAAGACGTGAGAGAATACGTGCACAGGAAGAACAAGCATGGTGTGAAGTACAGCTTAATCACTTCGACAAAGCGATTCCCGAGTTGAGGGGAGTCGTTGAACTATTAGATAATAAAGAGGACAGCGACGTGGACAAGTCGCGGAGCTACTGGCGATTAGGCAGAGCCTACTGGGAAATGGGAAGTAAGTGATTTGTCACCAGCCGGTCAGGCCACATTTCTGATGATTCACAGCCGAGAATCGGGAGGAGGCGTATAAGCTCTTCATCACGTCTCTCAAGCACTCCCCATCCTTCGCTCCAGCTTACACCTCACTAGGGATTTATTACTCGGAAGTCGCAAATCCTCCAGATCCTATTCGAGCGTCGAAGTGCTTTCAGAAGGCCTTTGAACACGATGCGAGGGAGGGCGATGCAGCTAGACGGCTCGCTGAAGGTTTTGCGGAGGAGCGAGAGTGGGATCTCGTTGAGGTTGTAGCGAACCGGACCATCGAGGGCGAAGGTGGATTTGAAGACTCCCAGGAGGTCATCGCTGGGCGATATTTGCCGGTCAATGCCTGGGCATGGAAAGCCTCTGGCGTGGTTCATCTGGCAAGTTTATCATCGGCTATACTTTTATGTTGAACTAATGACAGAGTAGAACCGAGGCAACTTTCCCTCAGCGATTCAGGCCTTTCAGGTCGCGCTCCGCGCCGACGTCGAGGACCAACTGTCGTGGGTTCGCCTGGGAGAAGCATACTCCAAAGCGGGTCGACATGTTGCTGCCTTCAAGGCTCTTCACCGAGCTCAGGAGTTACAACCAGATGATTGGGTGTGCACTTACTTGATTGGAGATGTTCACCGTCAGACCCAGCGGTTTCAAGAGGCAATCTCATCTTTTCATTCCGTTTTACAAGTTCAACAGAATGAGCCTGTCGTTCTGACATCTTTGGCGCAAGCATACATCGATCTGGGCCTCTCTGAGCTTTCCACTGGATTTTTATCTCGTGCCCAAGATTCCTTCGTGGCTTCTCTACAGGTCGCGTTCCAGTTCTTGAACACCAACTCGACGTTCCATACTTTCGCGTGGAAGATCATCGCAGATGCTATCTGTCACCTCTCGCGCACCTCTTCTTTCACAGATGAAGCCGCTGTCAGAGCCATTCTTTCGCAAGCGTGTAGCTTCTTCACTTCGGACTCTGAAGATAGACTCGCGGGGAGCGTTGAATTGCCGATCAAACTCTCCGACGATCGCCTAACGGGTACAGATGCCCTGAAGGTTGCCGTTTCAGCATATAGTCATCGCATTTCACTCGGTCTTCTGGGAGCTGCTGTAACAGGCGGCGCCTGGTTCGATTTCGGCCTCGCGCTCTTCAACCTGGCCAAGAGGGTTATTCCGGAGGGTGAGCAACGGGACAAGGTGCTACAACAGGCACTCGCATCGATCAAAGAAGCCATTCGCGCACAGCCAAGTGAAGACAATTACTGGCGCGCATTAGGTGACATGAATCTCGTGTCCCAACCCAAAGAAGCCCAGCACGCATACATTCGGGCGCTTGAAATCGATCCCAAGGTGATATCTCATCCTTATTACTCAGATGGGTCGATTCACCCTCGTGTAATAGAATGTTGCCATTTGGACAAGCTTTGGCTTCCTCTGCTTCTACCATGACGATCTTGACCTAGCCAACGACGCGTTTATGAAGGCACAAACTCTTGATCCAGATCACACTTTGGCGTGGGTCGGCCAAGCCTTAATCGCCACGAGGAATGCACATCACGCAGACTCGCGCATGTTATTCGAGCATGCTGTGAGTTTGTCAGCTGACGTAGTAAGTCAGCAAGTTTATCTGCATCGCTGCTATTAATAATTAGCACTCTATAAGCCTGAGGCAGATATCGAGTTCTCGAAACGCGAATTCAAGCATTTCCTTACCGCGGGCCACACATCTCCTAACGACCTCTTCCCGGCGTTTTTCGCTCTCGGAAGATATCTCAAGCGGCGCCCGGACGACGCGTCCGCTCAACATCTGTTTGGGCTCGTCTGCGAGCGCATCGGCCTTATCGATCTCGCTATCGAGCATACAGACCATGCCATCCGCGTGCTCGAGGCCGCGTACGAGGAAACCGAAGACCCGGTCATCGAGCGGCAATTCACAATAGCCAACACAACCGCCGCACGGCTGCGCCTCGCCGTGCGGGATTACGAGGGCGCCCTCGGCTCATTCCAGAGCGCACTTGGGCTGTTGCCTGAGGAGGGAGAAGAGAGGGTGCTGCAGTCGCAGTGTCTCTTCGGGTCCGGCCTGGCGAATTTCAAGCTTGGCGCCCTGGACGTGGCCATACAGAATTTCGAAGAGGCGCTCGTCGCAGCGGGCGATGATTTGCAAATGCGCGGGCACGTCACGGTGCTGCTGTCGCAAACGTTGTGGGCTACCGGAACACAGGAGGGCCAAGAAGCCGCAAAGTCGCAGCTCCTAGACTGGTGCGCTCGTCTCACTCACCCACTCACCGCGACAATACTGACCGGGGCCGCGGATGGGAAAGTATCACACAGGACCCCGAGAACTTGATGGCGATCAACGCGCTCGCCGGCATGGGCATCCTCACCGATGATGATAGCCTGATCGACGCCGCCTTATCCGAGCTGATATCCCTCCCCCTCGATCTCCGCCACCGGCGTGATCCCAGGCGCGACTTCTCGTACATTCTGAGGCAGCACCATCTGGGCCAGGTAACTTATTTTTCCCCGACACAGTTGGCGTTATTAAATGTCTTTTGTTTTTTCACCCAGGGCAACGTCGCAGCGGCCCAGAGCGAAGCCCAGAGGGCCGTTCACGCGGAACCCGCACGTGAAAACGCCAGACGCGAACTGGCAACGCTGTTGCTTCAGACTGACGAGCCAGCTGTCGCGCGAGCCGTTATTTCCCAGGGGCGTGATAACGACATTGCTGATCTACGTCAATCAATCGGGTTGCGCGCGGTGGCGAAAGCCCTCTCAGAGGATGAGGAGAGTTTGAAAGAAGCGTGGAGCATGGCGCACAAGAGCGTCATGTTGGCGCCTTGGGACCGACGGAACTGGCATGTGCTGGCGTATGTGAAGAGCCGCCGTTAAGATGTTGTACGTTGAGTTTCCACAGGCCGCCGCCTGCGTGTCCCGTGGTGCCAAGCTGAGTAGTTCACACGATGTATAGAGTATCGGATGATAGGTGCTAGCATTATAGGGTCGCAGATAATGTGCTACCCCACCTCTACATTAAAACATGTGCAGTGATGCCCGTCTAAGTCCAAATACTCTCTGCATAAAAATCAGCGCGTCCCTCATTTAAGGAGGGTTGCATGCAGACGAACCTAGAACTGTCCTAAGGCACTACGGGCTGCGAGACCAATGCGCCTACCAGCAGGACTGCCATCATCGGTCTTGTCTGCTGTGGTGAGCCACCAACGCAGACGAGCCTTAAGCGCGGTGGTGTTTAGGCCGTCAGTTACGCTAGAAATGGCCATTTAACATCAACCAGCGAAGCGCCCCGGGAGGACCCACATGCCACGTTCCTCGAGCGCTTCGAGTAGCTCAGGATGCGTCAACCGATCCCCCGTACCCTCCTTTACCAGAAGCGCGTCGTCGGCGACTAGATACTGCATGTGGCGCTCGATCCTGCTCTTGCGGCGGAAATTAGGACCCCACGTCGACAGCGACAGGAGACTGGAAGGAAGAACAATATTTCAGCATCTGTCTCAATTACAAGCAAACGTGAACGTTCCCGCAGAGTGCAGTGGCGGAAATATCGCTCGGCAGTGACGAGGCCAACGCTGCTGGACCTGCCCTGCGCACGTCCAAGAAGACTTCGCGCATAGTCTCAGTATATGCGCGCTGTTTCTCACGGCGCTTCGCATCAATTCGTTCGCGCTGAGAAGTCAAAATACATGTCGACGGGAGCATACCAGGTGCGTACAGCACTATGAGCGGAATGACTTCCTCGAGAATAAGGACAATCGCAATGAACGGCACAAGTCTAAAATGTCGCAGAAAATGAGATTTTAGGTGGAAGAGAGGTGGGAAGAGACTACCTCGCGAGGTCAATCCTATTTGTTTGAATGAACCGAGATTCCCAACGAGACAGAGGTTCTCCTCCTGCTTTCACTCGTGCTAGGATCTCATTTGCCTGTTGACGGTGTGTAACGACCATCTTGAGGCCTTTGAGATAGAATTTCTGATGTGATGGAGGTTAGTGCCGACGCAGTGCTCGATTGACTCTACACACAAAAAGTTCCTTGGCCTGGTGCCAAAGTTTCGCAATTTTTCCCGCATCAGGGGGTGGGCGTGCGAGGACTCCATGAATATATGCTTGTTTAAAGTCTTCCCTCACTGTCTCAGCTATCGACTCTGACCGAGCTGTGGTGGGTGACGTAGGTTGAAGCGAAGATGTGTTTTTGGTAAGTGTTTGCTTCACTTTTTCGGCATGCGTTAGGGGTTTGATAGGACCAGGTCTCAGTTCAACTTTGGTTTTATGAGGTGGAGGTGGGATCGTGTGAGCGCTGGGTTCATCTTTGGGGGACTTTGAGGTAGTAGAAGAAGGTGTGGAAAGAAACCGCGTGCGCTGAAAGCCCGGGTGCTGGTAGATGGACCGATGAAGGGTACTGATCGGTGGTGTGAGTGCGACGGACATGCCACGAACAGTTCGGACCGTCGAAGCATGACGATTGCGTGGTAGCTGACACCTGTGAAAATGAATGAGATTTCTTCCTACAGGATGGTGATGATTGCACCTGTTGGCTACTCCTTTCCTTCCCAGAGACCTTAACATCTCGCTCAGAGCAGAGGTTCAGGGTTCAGGAGAGGTTTAGGGTCGCGCATGCACGGGAAAGCATATCACGTGTATATCATCATGTGACGTTGTCAGATAGTATACGTAATGATGTCATGGAGTTCTCTGGTTCCGATTGTTCCGATAACATGTCTGGCAGAACAAGTCTTGCTTCTGCATTCTACTACGACCCAGAGAATACTTATCAAAAAGCGACGCTCGCTCATCTCTACCGTAACTCTTCTCTCATCAAAGTCGCGTCCCTCATCCCGGTACCCCCACCAGAAGTTCGAGTGTTTCTTCGGGACCTCGCATCGACTACCAACAGTACAGCAAATGAGAATTCATGTGGAAGCGTACTCGTGGGACAGGGAAGCGACACGGACGAGTTCGGGGACATCTGCTTCTGGCTTGGAAACGGTCCTTATGGCCAAGGACGCGAAGCCAATGTCCTTCGCGCGTTGAACTTATATGACTCCACTCGACGGGCGCGTCGTCGGCATCATTTCCCTTCGTTGCTCGATGCTTACTTCTTGGCAGATAACTCCTGGTCAATTGGAGCCGTCTACCTCACTTCCACTGCCGTTCAAGCTCTTACACTTGAACGAGTTCACCAAGTTGTCCGTTCTCTTGGCCAAACTACGCGACAAATTTTACTTCTGCATGAATAGTGGTCCGCGTGCCAATGGCACCACTGTGCATTTTCTTGTCGGTCGTCTGGCGGAAGGGAATTTATCTGGCTGGGTAGGGCTGGTCGGCATCGGCATTACGCTAGAATGAGTCTCTCTATAATTGTTTTTATGTCCTATCGTATTGTCTTTGACATCTCACCGAGTGTCAACTTCGGGATGTGTATCCTGTATGGGGGTCTACGATTCAGAGCTCTTACTGCGAACGACTGTTCCGCCCAACCTATGGAAGTTGCCGAATGCTGCGCCGAAACTCAGATGAGCAATGGTCGTGGTCGACCCAGAACAGATCCCGCGGCTCGGGAGGGAGAGGGTCAATTACATGCCTCCGCGGCAGCACTCCGAAATGTGAGCTGAAATGAAGTGGAGGGGCTCAGCTCAGCAAGAATCGAGTCCAGATCTTCGAGATAGGACATAGCCGCAAGAATTCTGGAAAGGAGTTTTTTTTTAACGTTCCCGCACACGATCAAACGCAAGGTCTCGCAAGGTCTCACATGATCGCCAAGACCCCGCCACCACGCCGCACAGTACTACTTTTAAGTTACAGTAGTACAGCACACAAAACAGTAGCTCACGAACCGACCCCGTCTTGTTCGCATACTCATATGGGGTTAGAATGTCATCC
Organism: Lactarius trivialis; assembly: GCA_003315845.1. Taxonomy (NCBI): domain Eukaryota; kingdom Fungi; phylum Basidiomycota; class Agaricomycetes; order Russulales; family Russulaceae; genus Lactarius; species Lactarius trivialis. The sequence goes on from QFDV01000062.1 coordinate 39,957, forward strand.
ATCACGTCTCTACCTGTCAAACGACAACTCATCGCATTGGCAAATGCGTACGACGAGCAGGATTGAAATCTTTTGATTGTTAACAACATCTGGAGCTGTGGGAGGGCGGAATGGTAAGTCATTTGATTTTACTTGGATCATGATGAGGGTGCTTACCCCCCCACGTATTTTTGGCTCAAACACAAATTATTGTCATTGGCGAGAGTCGCAAGCCGGAGCCGTTCAAGTTGGACATCGTCGTACGTCCTCTGTCTTTCTCGCTGTATTTTTCTCGATTTTAATCCCACCCCAGGAATTGAACATTCTCATCGATTTCTAGGGTGACCCAGCTATCAGTACCCACAATGTGGCTAGCTGCATCCTGCAGCGTATTTTTCCTGAACAAGACGTCCAAGTTGCAGTTTGTGCGTCGCTCCCAGCTCGTCTCCTTGTCCCAGGGGTCCTTGGGATTAGGCGTGATGGGATGAAGGGCCTTCCTGTGCAAGGGAGGGTGCAGAAGAATTTTGAAATGTGCACGGATGGAGTTGACGTTTTGTTTTTCTTGTGCGTTTTGTATACTGATTTTAGATTTGAAACCTGCAAATTTACTCGTTCTCTAGGCTCACCTGATTCTTCTACGACGACCTCGGCCTGTTAAGTCTACCGCACTGGAGCCACCTGCTGCTGCTCCGAGTGGACATGGTGCATGCAGCAAAATCAGGTGTGTGTGGAATATTCTAAAACTTCCACTCTGAAGGGATGGACCTACTAACACTACGCCAGAAGGATCACGAGGGCATTCCGCACAAGACGAAGTGGGTAGAATTCCCTGACATCGCTGCGCTTGCCAGCGCATCGACGCGCCACATACCGTCCTGCGCCGTGGCGGACGGCCCCTCCACACCGTGCCCATCCTGCGCGACCCCGCGACCGAGTGGAGCCTCGCCGGATCGCTGGAGCGCATGTACCCGGACGTGCCGGCGCTCTTCCCGCGCGGCACGGAAAATGCAACCATCGAATTCGATGGCCACCGCGCTCGCCCTGCTGCTCCTCTTGCGCATTTGGGCACAACTGAACGAAGGGAGCAAGCACTACTTCCGCGCCACCTGCGAGCACATGTACAGGCAGCCGCTCGAGGCGCTCATCCCGCCCGGCGCACCCACCGCGCATCCCGAGGCACTCCATCCATTGCAAAGCATTCTTCATCAGTTCACAGACTTGATTAAGAATGCTTTGCAATGAAACAATGGCAGATGATTGGTACTGTGAATGGGTCCAGCTGAGCAATACCAATGTTGGATCTCAGACCCAGTGTAGGAGCAAACAGTCATTCACAGTCCATTCATTGTAACAGTGTTGCCGACACTTTAATTAGGCTGTTTGGCATTACCTATCAGTTAACTTTTTTTTTTTGCCAATGTCTACAAATAGCTGAGCATTCGAGAGAGAAAAAACATAAAAACTTGAATGCTCCACGCGAAACCGTCGTAGCCCCACAGCGTCATGCATGATGCGGCACTTGAGCTTGAGCCGGGGCACCTGGGGACCACTGTTACAGCATAGCAATATAATTACTAGTAGCCTTCGCTGTCGCGGACATCTGGTTGCGCTCAAATTACTGTTACACACTCTGAATTACTATAGTACCCGTACGCTCACATCCCATTTCTCAAATTCTCGAACTTGCTTCCTTCGTACTGCAGCCAGTTGGGCCGTGTGTCGAGCTCTCCCATCGCATCTTTCACCACCCGTACGAGACTCCTTCCAGGCTGTCCTTCCTTCCCATGACCACCTTCCATGCCTTCCCTTGGTGCTCCGCCCTTGTCACCGCTTAGCTCCCAGAACATACTGCCTCCCAAGCCTTCTCGCGCAATATACTCGCCTTTGCATTGTCCGACAACTTCGTCGTCAAAGCTAATCATCTCCTTGCTTGCGTAGTCGTACGTCCAGCTCGCCACCGCTCGCTCGTCACGGAGAAGATATGATCCTGGGAGTGGGAGTGCACGGTAGTCATAGACGCCGGACTCCCAGCTCCCCTGACCAAGACCCGAAAAAGGTGTGCCTGGTCCGTTCGTGTTGAGGAAAGAACGGCCATACAGTGGCACACCCATTATGACCTGATGCCGTGGGACACCACGAGAGATGTACCACTGGACGGCCTGCGAGGCGCTGATTGGACCCTCAAACACGTTGGCTTGGTGGTTAGCTACTTTGTCCCAAGAACCGGCTGCCTCGACCGTTAGCCACGGAATAGAAGAACAGAAGCAGCAAATACAAACAGAAGTCGTAAGCCATGAGGTTCCAAAAGTCGAGCAATGGGACCATCTCTTGGATATGTAGCTTTTGATAGTTGTCTGGTCCACATGGTGCAGCTATCTGTTAAACCTTAGGAGGTAGCACTTTCACCTTGCAATGATGGCGCTCACGGTCAACAAGAAGTGGTAGTCCGCATGCTTGCGGCGTGCGTGTTCGTCCAACGCCGCCCTCAACTCGCGCAGTAGCTCCACGTATCCCCTCGCTTGTGCATCGTTCTGCGGATACTCGTAGTCCACGTCCAAGCCGTCCAAGCCATAATCCTCTAAAAGGGATACAGCCGATCTGACGAACTCGGCACGGTGTGCCCGTGAAACAACCACCGGGTGGAAAGACGGCGAGTAGGTCCAACCACCGATTGAAAGCAGAAGCTTGAGATGACGGTGACGCTTCTTCAGCTTGTATATCGCCTTGAAGTTACCATAGAGATTCGTTCCCGAATCAGACCATGAATCACCCGGATAGTGGATGTCTTGGTCCGCCCAGAGGTCGGAAAGGAAAACTTCGCCGGTGTTAGGTCGGATATTTGCGAAGGCGTAGAGTATGTGACTGTGTGGAGGGGTGTGCGTTTAATTCTCGTCGTTACTAGGGCAATGAGGGTCTGAGGATGACATACGTGAGGTCTTGAGCTGGTATCGAAGAAGGCGGAAACTTGCGCCCGTAGATACCCCTGCGTTAGGAAGTCTGGAGCTGAGCTGATACGGGGATTAATCATGATCGCGCACTGACCAATTCACAAAGCTAGAGTTGGTGCATTCACTAAGTATCACATAAGATGAATATGCGAACCCACTATCCAACGCTATACTTCCCAGGCGGCATTTCCGGCTCTGTTGTTGTTGTCTCTGTTACAGTTTCGTT
>QFDV01000062.1:43380-61534 GCA_003315845.1 Lactarius trivialis
GAGAAATAACATATTTATGGGAAAAGTTTTTTAATCGTATCTGTAGTAAAAAAAAAAAAAGTCATCGTCATCGCATCCACCGTTGTTGCCGTCGAATAAACGCGACGCTAGGTAGCGCCAGGTAGAGGCGCTCGCACAACTAGCGTCAACGCATCGATCTGGGCAGAGGGCACTTTCATTCTACTAGTAGCGTCTTGCCCATCCCTCCCTCAAACACGTCTATCGGTCCTCTCTGTCCTTGTTTTTTTTCTCACCACGCATATAGACCACTCCGTACACTAGAATGGACAGCTCTTTGTTTGTTCCACTCTTTGAATCCCTTCGATCTGCGCCTACCGCACCTGGTACGCACCCATGTGAAGCTATATGTTAGATATAGTGATTCTACCCTTCACCCAGATGCGAAGGCGGCCGCCGATAAACTAGCTAAAGAAATCTCTAAGCAGGGCTTCTCATCCTTCCAGTCAGTGGAAACACCTTGTTTATATCAATTATCCCATGAAATTATTCTTTAGCGATGGAAAAATCATCGAGACGATGCACGGATTCGCTACCAACAAAACGTCTGGTTATGAACGTGAATCTGCGGCCATGGCGTTCCAGTCCTTTGCTGCTGTTCTCGGGCCTCCCGTTGCGCCTGTCCTCCTGTCCTCACTCCCGACTCTTTTCGATCTCTACATGGACAAAGGCGATGTAGTACGCCAGGCCGCTGCTGGAGCAACAAAAGCCATCCTGAAGCTATTCCCACCCGAGTCGGCTCGCTTAGTCTTTAAAACACTAGAAGGTGTTATAGAGAACGGGAAGTGGCGAACGAAGGCAGGTGCCCTTGATGCGATGAGAACTTTCGTCAGTGGCGCCGAAGAAGCTGTTGCCACCGAGCTTGCTGCGATCTTGCCTCCCGTCACCGCAGCTATGCATGACACGAAAAACGAGGTGCGCCGCACGCCGATCATCCAATTACAATCGAATGTCCGCTGAATAAAATTACCGAAAGGTTACTTCTGCAGCTGTCAAGTGTGCGACTGCATTGTGCACAACTCTGGCTAATGCGGATTTGGCACCGCACATCCCAATACTCGTCAAATGCATGTCCGATCCAACGTCTGTCCCGCTCTGCATCAAGTCCCTGTCCAATACGACCTTCGTAGCCGAAGTTACCGCACCTGCTCTTGCTGTTCTCGTTCCTCTTCTCATGCGTGCGCTGAACGATCGAAGCATGGAAGTTCAGAGGCGGGCTGTGGTTGTCATTGATAACCTAGTCAAGTTGGTCCGCGATCCTGTCGTGGCTGCGACCCATCTTAGTCCCTTGGTGATCGGCGTGAATAAGATCGCGGAGGGTGCCGCATTTCCAGAAGTTCGTCCTATTTAGGTTGGCTCCAACTCATGGCGACTAACCTCGATCGCAGGTCCGTGCCTTCGCCGAAGGTGCACTGAACACGTTGCAGAAAGCTGGCGCATCATCAGGGGTTGACGCCTTACCTCCACGGGACGTCACCGCTGAAGTCATCATAGCACGGAAGGCTCTCACCGAACTCCTCCTAGAGAGGGCCTGCAACTCGCTCTCTGCCCAGGACCCTTACTTGGCCATAACTTTCGATTTCATGGCGTCCCTTGTCGCAGACCTCGTTTTCAAAAAGAGATACTCCGATAAGAACGTTTGGCGTAGTCGTGTTGGGGTTTACATGGCTCCTTGGCTGCCGGACGGTAGGGATGGCGGCACAGCGTTTGCTGAGTTGGTCTGCAAACACTTCTACGCTATAGAAAGAGTCAGTCTTTTTCGTGGGCCTTATCCTCGACGCTCACCGCGCCATCGTTTCAGGCGAATCATGCTCATGCCGACGATACGGACTTAGAAGATGGCGAGCTCCTCTGTGACACCGTCTTCTCCTTAGCTTATGGCGCCCTCCTCCTTCTATCGCACACAAGCCTCAAGCTCTATCGCGGGCGCCGCTATGGTATCCTTGGTGCAAACGGGTCTGGAAAGTCAACTCTTATGCGTCAGTTGCGGGATGGAAAAGTAGAGAATTTCCCCCCCCAGGATCAGTTGCGCTGCGTCATGGTCGAACACTCACTCCAAGGTGAGGACACGTCGATATCCGTGATCGACTTCATCGTGTCAGGTAAGCCTTGCCTATTCACCCCGGAGAACAGACTCATCGCTTGCGTCGCGCAGATAAGGGCCTGGTGCACATCCCGCGGGATAAGATTCAGGAGCAGCTCCGGGAAGTCGGTTTTGATAGCTCGCGACAAACTGAGGTCGTTGGTGGTCTATCTGGGGGCTGGAAAATGAAGCTCGAATTGGCCAGAGCTATGCTGTACAATGCTGATCTTTTGCTGCTCGACGAGGTCTGTCGCATGACCAATATGTGGTTGCTTCCTAGGCTGATTTCCTCCTTCTAGCCTACCAACCACGTATGTGACTAGTGCGTCCGATAGAGTGGCTTGAGTCTCATCCACCGCGTTGCAGTTGGACCGGGTTTCGGTTGCATGGCTAGAACAGTATCTTATAGCGCATACCAACGTGACATGTTTGATAATCAGCCACGACTCTAGGTCAGTCCCGCCACCATCGTCATGTAGCCGTGTCTCACCTGCCTATTTAGATTTTTAGACAACGTAACCACGGATGTCATACACTACGAGGACAAAAAGGTTTGTACATGTTCTTGCTCCCCGTACCGATGATTCATGGGGCGTGTAGCTTGTATACTACCACGGAAACCTATCGAAATTCGTAGAAACTCATCCAGAGGCAAAATCGTATTATACCCTGGCCGCTACCTCAGTCAAGTTTGCTTTCCCACCCCCTGGCTCTCTCATGGGCGTCCGGAGCAATACTCGTGCCATCCTCAAAATGAATAATTGTACTTTTACATATCCGGGGAAATCAAATCCTAGTCTAATGAATGTCAGCTGCGCCTTATCATTATCGAGGTCGGTGTTCAACCAATACGTGACATTGTGAACTTGCTAACAAAAGCGACAGTCGTGTAGGAATAGTCGGGCCCAACGGCGCGGGGAAGTCAACACTCATTAAGCTTCTGACCGTGCGTCCCCCGTGCATATTGCGTATACCATCGTCACTGAGACACCGTGCAGGGTGAAACAGAACCTCAAATAGGAACGGTTTACAAACACCCTTCCCTGCGAATCGGGTATGTTTCGCAGCATGCGACGCACCATATTGGTAAGCTCGTCAGCGATCGATCTCCCCAAACATTCCCGAATTTCCTCGTTCTAGAGCGCCACCTGGAGAAGACGCCTATTCAGTATATTCAATGGCGATTCCAAGATGGCAATGATCGTGAGTTCTCTCGGGGTCGTTCTCATGTATGACGCATTTTTCCCCTTAAAGGCGAGATCCTGGAGAAGGCCACCCGTGTTTTGACCGAGGAAGAAAAAGCAATTCTCAATCAAGACTTCGTCGGAAAGAACGGTCAACGTAGAAAACTAGAAGTGCGTCTAACCCTGTTTTTTTTTTGTACCATGTAGATTGAACACATCGCATTTAGCTTGTCATGGGTCGTCAAAAGCTGAAGAAGTCGCTGCAGTACGAGATCAAGTGGCAAGGTCTAGATCACAAGTTCAATACGTGGATTCCACGCGACGAGCTTCTTGAAAAGGGTTTCCAGAAAATTGTGTCGCGATTTGACGACCTCGAAGCGTCAAGAGAAGGCGCAGGACAACGTGACACGTCTGCCCATATTATTCGGAAGCATCTCGAAGACATAGGCCTAGATGGCGACATCGCACAGTATAATGAAATAGCTGGTCTTTCGGGCGGTACGTTATACTTCCGCGCCTGTTGAAAAGCCCGTCCCAATTGTAGTTTCATTCATTTGAAGGCCAGAAGATCAAGCTCGTCATCGCTGCATGTCTTTGGAATAACCCTCAGGTACGTCTTCTTTGAACTCCTCGGTACCTGAGTCGGCTTAAAGGTGGCGAAAGATCTGTGTGCTCGACGAACCGAGCAACTTCTTAGACAGAGAAGCACTTGGTGGTCTCGCCGTTGCCATTCGCGATTGGGCTGGCGCCGTGGTACGTCCATTCTTTGACTTTCCCTTAATCGTCAATCCGATGAGATCGAAATGAGGTGATAATATCCCATAATGAGGAATTCGTAAACGCCCTTTGTCAGCTTCATGTAACTTTCCACTCCTATAGGCGCTCATCATCATTTATTTAGGTCCTGAAATTTGGAATATATCCGACGGTCGAATGACACATAAGGGCAAGGCGGCAGTTGTTGAGGATGCCTTCGCCGACATCAAATCGCCAAGAGGTAGCGGCGCGAACACCCCAGTGCGCTCAAGGTTGCAGAGTCCCGTTGCATCGGCATCGGCAACGCCCGCAGCCAGTGGAACGGAGGATAAAGGCGCCCTTCCCGTTCCGGGAGGGAAAAAGAAAAGGCCGACACGTAACCAGCTGAAGGCACAGGAGGAACGAAGGAGATTGAGAAAGTTGCAGTGGTTGCAGGTTGGTGGTGCCAGGCCGGAGGACACCGACGAGGACTAGTACCCACACCGCATAACTTAGAATAGAATCTGGTAGACACTCCGGTCAAACCCCACGCTTGACCCCATGCTTGACTGTACGTGACGTGTCCTCGATGGCACTTAATTTGTAGTACAAAGCATGTTCATAAAAATTGCCTCGCCAAAGAAACGAGATCGTTGATCGGTGATAAGGTTTTTCCCAGAACGTGGTGGTGGTGAGGACTCGACAGCGGCGGCCAGTTGCTTACTGTAGTGTGGGTTTAGTCCATGACATAAAGCACGTGGATCAGCACACGAAACGAATGCCGTATCGTTTTCGACTCAAAAAACTTGCAAAAAGCTTGACATCTCACGTACAGATGAGGCTGTGAATTCTCCATAGAGACTTCATTTCGGCATTTGCAAAAAGAAAAAAGGCTCTGAAAGCACGAGTATCTTCTATTTATTACCTTGTACTCGAGGCGGATTAGACCTTGGATTAGACTAACCATATCACAAAATCATTATATCAAATCCAAAGTGATTCAAACTACCATTTCCTTTTTTAGAAGTAGTAGATTCTTACTCCGCTTAGAAGAATGAACGAACAAAGGGCCCCAACTCACGCCGCACAAAATTTCGCTGGTGATTTGGGTCTTCATGCAAGTTTCATGGGGTACGCCCACTTACACCGACCTGGCTTTGAAGAAAGGTCAGCATTAAAAGCTCCGTTCGCCATGCGTCCTTATCGCCCTGCACAGGCTTGTACACGAGCACGCAGGCATACAGCAGCACGTTTGATATGATCCCCAGACCGTGGAACAAATCCACCTTGACGTTCAAACGTTCAAACGCGGGAAGGGAAGACCTGCACCCGTATGTCCGTGTACGTCAAATGGCATCTGTCTCGACCTGTGTTGTTCGACTGGCAGAATACCGCCTACGGATCACTGGCACGACACGGCCGCCACGATTGTGATTCGGCACCAACCGTTGATGTCGTGTAAAACTCGAGTTGTCATGTCTTCTCCAGGGTGGCATTCTCACCGCTTTTCGTCCCTCGCCATACCGTGGTAACTGTGTATCCAGATGGGGTCAACTAGACAACCAGGAGCGCTACGGGGCTCCGCATTCCTCGCATGCTGATGTGTTAACATGTTCACGGTATACGCGCTTATTCCCCCCTCTCCCGCCGCTCGCCCGCCTTCGGGAGGGAGGGCGCAAAGTAATTTAAAGCTCGTTATGAAATGAGCAGCGAGCGTCATCAGCTATGCCGAGTCATAGATCCTTTATCGACCACGAATAACCATATCGATATAGGGTTGTCTTCGCGAGTATGCCCTTTAAGGGTAAACCGATCCGATAATTTGGTCAGTCCACGTAAGTCGCCTTAATCCCAACGTTCATATGCGCATATGAAGTGGAAATGATTCCGATCCCAATGGCCTCGCAACAGGCTGATTCCCGGCTCCCTCTTGACGGTCGTCCGAATGCGAAGTCATATACGCACTTACGAGAGCTGTTCATTTATTTTTGGGCCGGTTCTACCGTGACGGGTCAGACATTACTTACGCACGACTGAGCTTCGCGGTCGTCGTCCGACACTTCTCCTGAATGAGCCTGGATGTGTCACATGGCCGACCTGCAAGGGTATGTGGCGAACCATTGTCCATCCTGACATATGGGATCATATGGAACATCTCTATCCCCTCGCAACGTACAGTTCCGGTTCCTGCCTGTGGCCAAGCTAAGTTTAGCCAGAAATGATGCTAGTGCCCACTCTTCACTGTGAATTGTCAGTGCCCTAGAATGGAGCCTACAACGGGGTTGCTGATTCATGGCACTCACGCGCTATCGTGGAGGATGAATAATTTTGCGGTTCGCTGTGGAGACTTTTCAGTCATAGACTATAAAAAGCAGTGCAATGATACGATATCCGAAATTACGATGTCGCACCGGGGTGCAATATAATACGAACATACAGCAGTAAGGTAAGAAAGCAATCGCAAATCAGCGACAATACACGCTTAATCTAGTGCGAGATCTAAATAAGATGCGATACAGAGGATGGGTATTCCAAGAAGAATGTCTACTCGGAAAGAAACATGAAAGCGTCTGAAAGTGAATGAGCAAAGCAACCATAATAAATCGGAGATGAGAGAGGGGGGGGTATAACACTAGCATATGGTAACGTAGTTGATTCTCAGCAGACACCGAAAGAAGACTGTGCTCACGGGATACCAGTCCCGAGCGCTAACAGACACGATACGGTTTAATATCCGCGACCAGGTCTCGGCGCCCAGTGCCCGCCAGCGCGGGGATCTATGTCGGGGCGGCTTCTGCTGCTGCCAGTGGGGGGGGAGGGTGTTTGTACCTGCCGCATTAGCGGCGGAGAACGAGAAACCTGAGGGTATCCCGATTGCTGCATCATGGGGCTCGTGACATGCATGACAGCCGGACTAGCACCGCGATATCCGCCAACAGGCGGGGTGGGTGTAGGAACTGGTACGGGGCCGGATGCAGAGCTGGTACCGGATGTGGTCGCACGGCCGCCTTGGCGCATCGCTTGTCTTTTGTTCTGGAACCTAGAAGAACAGTCGATGGGATCAGAGATAATAGCCAGTAGGGTGTCGACAAAAAGGATGAACCAACCAAATTTGCACACTCCGTGCGGACATATCCAACTGCTTCGCTAGGGCGGCACGCTCTTCTGTAGATGGGAAGGCGGTACGATTATACGTGGCATTAAGTACTTCTAACTGGCGGGCGTCTGCACGCTTGCGCTTCTTCTTGATGGTTGGCTCCGACGCAGGGTCAGTAGGAGGGTCATAGTCCACAGGCGACGCTGTAGGAGCATTACGGGCATAGGGGAGTGGCGGCATGTTTCGGGAGCTGGGTATGGTGCGCCCCACCGAAGAGTGAGCCGGATTCATTGGCATAGACTGATGATCATAGTACATATTAGCTTCTGTTGGCACAGGAATAGAGCCTCGACTGGAGCTCGATGTGTAGGCAGCAGCAGACGCGCGGGAGAGGGATTGGTACTGCGGGTAGTTCGGCGCAGCCTGAGGGGAATACATATGCGGCGAGCGCATGTCGCTCGTTGTGGATGACATCTGCATGTCAGCATGAGACGTTGGGTGGTACTGTGAGCTCTGCCATCTCTCCTCTCGTGGTGGGCCCGGAACTTCCAAACGCCGGAGCCCCCGCGGGTCAGTCGAGCTAGAGGAAGGCGAAGATCTATTGTAGCCGTACGCCTGACCGCTAAGGTACCTCGGGTCGGAAGGCTGCTGATAACCAGTATGAGCGTATACAGCTTGTGTTTGCTGCTGGGCAGACGTGTCTTTGCATTGGGGGTCAGGACGGTGAGTGAGGTTCACCGACGGTCAAAACACGCACCATATGAATACGATTGACCGTATGGTACTGGTGTAGAACGCTGCTGCTGCTGCTGCTGCTGATGAGTAGGGTATGGGCTTGAGTAGTTCACTGTGTCGAGAGGGATTGAGTTCGAATTCACAGGTGTTGAAGTGACATTAAATGACAAACCTGGGAAGTCAGAGGTTGGGAAAGCTTCTGTGAGTGGGGGTAATATAGTCCTACCCTGTTCCAATAACGAACCACTATGAGAATCGCCAGGAATGTGGCTCTGTCTCGACGACCTTCCGTGATTATTGTAATTGTGGTGGTGGGACATAGCTAGCTATTACAGAAGGCAAAGAGAGAATAGTAACGTAGTGTGATGAGGCACTCTCAATCCAGTATGAAGGACTCGGATTAAGTACCCCAGGAACACGCGGAGTGTTAAGTTATACTACCGTAAATGGCGAGGCTGTGAGAGATCTCGCCTCGAGGATGAGTGCAGAATGTGTGGTCAAGGGTTTCAACGTGTTGCCGTAGTAAGATGGAGGCTCAAATTCTACAAAGCGAAACGTGCAAGGGAGCAGTGCAGGTAAGGCAAGGTGAAGGATGGTAGAGGGGAGGAAGGTTCAAGTTCTGCCATGAAGTAGGAACCGTCGCCCGGCGATTGGTACCAGTTGTCACAAAAGTCGATCTCAATGCCAAACTTTGGGACATTACGACACGATGGGATCTCCGGTGTATGCATGACAGAGCGGCACCTTTGACGGGTTCCTTGAAGGTTGGCTGGAGGACGTCTTGCTCGATGAGAAAGTGGATCTCTTCGCGTGGCCACGGCCCGGTTTCTGAAACCCAAGGGGGCGGGTCGCGTAGGAATGATGATCGGCACGGACCGAAGGAGGGCAAGTCGCCGTTGCGCTCTCGGAGTAAGTACAGCATAGAGTCAAAAAAATAAAAGAACTAGCTGCATTTGGAACTAGAATATCTTGTCTCCGGGTTGGATGGGAGGAAGAACACTGGGCGAAGAACAACGCAAGGAAGAACAACGCAGTGATGGTCCCAACCTTGAACTGCCAGTGCTTGCGTGTGCACGAATGAAATAGACTCTGCTGGAATTAATAACCTGAAGCGCGAAACCAGTCCGAGGACCAGTGCTATCTAGCCTGAGGGAGACACAAGTTTAGCTCGCTGTGATGAGTGAGAATAGCACGTGTCTCGTGGCGTCACGCGTGGTTGCTGCAAGCTCAGTTGATCAGGCGGTGAGGCGGCTCAGGTCAGTTTCCTTGGCCAGCTGCTACCTTCCCTCGCACTGGTCCAGGGATCCGTTCCGATGGCCACCAGACCGTCCAGACCGTTGCCCACTCCTCCCGTTCCCGTAAACCTTCTTAGCGGCACAGATCATGATGATATTTACCCGCTTTCCAATCCTTATCATACCTCTTACCCCCATCCTCCTTTTGGCCTTCCTGGTCCGACCCCCCGTACCGACGACGGGCCACCACCTGCTACATTACGTGGAGGCACTCTCTTACACAAAGGTTTTTATGATTTACTAGCGCTAATTCCGACACCTTCGCCCTCTCGATTGTTCTGGGGGGCAAGCGCAGATCCTGCTCCGGAAGCGGTAGCTGGTCCGCGATATGAGGATTTACCTGGCCTCCCCCGTGGTAATATTGCTCCGCCAATTGTCAACTCGCCGTCTTCTGGCCCTGTTTCACCAAAGAAGGGAAGGCGAATTAGTAAAGACATGGTGTCCAAGCCCATGGGCTTTGTGTACGTGTGCCGATCGCTGCGCCTCTCCACCTCTTAGCCTCAACTCCAACCAGCCATTTAGTGCATGCATCTGACGCCGATCAGGCAGAAGCCCTTTTGACTCGATGGGGACCCGATGGCCTTGGCAAACTAGGCAGTGAGCATCTTACCTTTACTGGAAAATATTTGTATCTTTCACCACTTCGCTCCATTCAGACCCACGTTGGGCTATTCCCATAAAGGCTCGTATTCGTCAGGCAAACCAGGCTCGCGCGATCAATGAGGTCGTGAGCGCGCTCAAGCCGGAGCAGTACCGAACAGCGAATGGAGAGGATGCTCCTTTACGTGTGGTCAACGGCATAAGCACCCAAGGCTCTTCTCTCATTACTGTAGCTGCGAAGGAGAATGTGCGCCTCTCTACCACTGAAGGCACTCCTGGCCGTCCTGGAAATTCTACCATCAGATGGGGAGGTGGTCTCGTGGCTCATGCCGAACAAGAGCCTGAGGATGAGCCCACTCCGCTGCTCTCTGAGAATAGCCCTCCGTTACCCGAGCCTAAAAGAGTCATCACGCCATCCCTGGCAACGTTGGAGAAGGCCGTTTCGGCTAGGATATATTTCGAAAACCTCTACTTCCCTTTGCTTCGACACACACCCTCTCGGGAGCAGCGACGGCTAGCTATGGAAAAAGATATGCTAAGTATGGGCTTCCCCGATCCTCGGAAAGATGAACTCCGTGCTCGTTGGCGTCGAAACGAAACAGAATACCTCCGAGAACAGCGTCGCAAAGTCGACGTCAGTGCGTTTGTGAAATTAAAGACTATTGGTCACGGTGAGTTTGCTGCATTCGCAATTGTGTGTTCAAACACCTAAGCTATTACGTAACAGGTGCGTTTGGCGTCGTTTCTCTCGTCCGAGAGCGAACCACTGGCAAATTGTTCGCTATGAAACAGGTGTGTGTCAGTCTACTCGAGTGACATGTTCGTTCGCCATATGTGCCTGTCCAGTTGCGCAAGACAGATATGTTGAGGAAGGGCCAGGAAGGTCACGTTCGTGCAGAGCGTGATGTACTGAAATCTGCGTCACTTGTAAACACACCAGGAGGCGCGGAGTGGATTGTGAGGCTGCACTATAGCTTCCAGGATAGGGACAACCTCTACCTGGTGCGTATTGCACCATTTGTGAGGTTCTTCCTTTCAATCTCTTTGTTTGCAGGTCCTCGAGTACATGGGTGGAGGTGATCTACTCAATTTGTTAATCGAAAGGGATACTTTCCCTGAAGACTTCACCCGTTTTTACATCGCTGAGGTCTAGCCCCCTTCCTAGCAGGAGATCGAACGCTGAATCGCCTTCCCACTAGATGGTTCTAGCTATAGAGTCTTGTCACATATTTGGTTTCATTCACCGCGACATCAAACCAGACGTGAGTCCATTCCTAGTTACCTCGGAGCGAGCTGAATTCGGGTTTTTTTTCCAGAACTTTTTGTTTGACCCCGACGGTCACATTAAACTAAGTGACTTCGGCCTGGCGTAAGTCTCTCTCCTGCTGAATTGCTGTTCGACTCTGAGTCCCTTTCATCACAAGAACTGATCTACATTGGGCCCATGATACCTCCTGTGTGTAGCCATTTAACCTCCCCTGTGAAGGCGTGCCCATCTCGACAATTTAGACTATGAGCAGCAGAGGCTACACCTCATGAGGAAGCACGGGATTGACTTAGAAGATACCACTAGGGATGGCTTGCGACCAAAACGCCTCGATCGTAAGGACCTCGATGCACTGATGGGGGATGGTCGGGGGGGCATCTTCACCTGGAGGGAAAAGCATCGTCGGAAGGTAAGCACCGTCCCGAGCTCGCTAGATATTGTTTTTGAAAATATCCCTTGATCCCTTCCCATATACGTCAGCTGGCATATTCCGTGTAGGTACAATCTCCGATTGCGAGTGACTTTGCTGACTAAGTGCCAGGTGCGGGACAAATTCTTACAGTGAGTGCCGCCCAGAGCTAAGTATAATGTTGAACTGACCATGTCCTCTTAGTGGCTCCTGAGGTTATTCGTGGGCAAGGTTATTCATACTCTTGTGACTGGTGGAGCTTAGGTGTTATCATGTTTGAGTGCCTGTATGGGTACGTATTTACGCACTCTCCTTGGCATTGGTAACATCCGTCCCTGGCGTCCAGATATCCTCCGTTCGTCAGCAATTCTGTAAGAACTTTTGCGCCTTTGGGTGTAGCTTTGACTTTGATGTCCGTTCTCCAGCGCCACGTCACTCGGCAGAAGATTTTGAATTGGAAACAGTCGTTGCGTTTCCCTTCGCTGCCGCGTGTGTCACACGAAGCAGTTGACCTAATGCAGCAACTACTCTGCGAGCCTGAGGATCGCCTAGGCTCTCAGGCTTCGACCTCAGTTACCCGCCCAAATTCGATGATCGTGCAAGCTAGGCGTAGCGCCTTCATCACACCCTCAGGGGCTACTCGCAGTGTTGATGGAGCAGAACTGATCAAAGCAAGTCGTGCTTGTGGGATTCCTTCGAAACCCTCTTTTCTAAACATATTCTTGTAGGCGCATGCATTCTTTCGTGGAATCGATTGGGCGAATATGCATCGATATCCCGCACCATTTCGTCCCGATCTCCGCAACCCTGAGGACACTCGGCACTTCGACGACGATATACCAGCTGAGGTGTGTTTGGTCTTTCACCCCCATTGACGGTGATTCGATCATTGCGCAGCCACTCGCCCCAGCCAATGGCGCACCCCCAGATGCTACTCGAGATCCATTACTTCGCCACAAGGTCCATGGACAAGAAATTTTGGACGTCCGAAAGGCACTCGCGTTCGCAGGATTCACTCATAAAAGTCCCCGGGCGATCAGCTATGTCCGCGCAGACAAGGCGTTTAACCCGGAGCCAGATTCCTACGGCCAAGAGGAGCCTGAGCGGGGCCGCACCATCCTGCGGTCGAACCAAGAAATTGGTAAAGGGCGCGCGATCTCAATGTGATTTATTATGACACGTGATGACTGCAACGACTCTTTAACGACCTTTCACCCCGTTGCTGCTCGTGGACTTCCTCCACGGTCGCTGTATTCCCCCTACCTTATTACAATAACGGAAATCCTTATACCAGCTGTAACTCATTACGGCTTCTCTTGCGTCCTGCGTACGGGTTGTAGGATACTCTTGACGTGCGTTTTGATTTAACGATCGTATACAACGTGTTGCTGTATTTGTCTTTCTCGGCTGAACTAAGGATCGCCAGTGGAGAGGTCTCGCCATCGACAGGCGGCAGCCACGGTGGCTCTTGCATTCCGTGAGAATACAAGGGTCCGCATGCAGCCTAGCCAGGCTGAGTCTGACCGCGGTGCACTCTGTGCGTGTCCTCGCACTGCCTCAGCATTCCCGATCTGAGGCAGTATTGACGACCCCAAAATGTTATACTCAGCACCAAGAAGAGACACATGCGTAATACATGCGATCACCAACCTATACATAATGGTTATAATTCGTGCTTGTACGAGAGCCTTGCAACCACTGGATCCAGTCACGACGGAGCGGTGATTACTAGAACAGGAACTCAAGCTGGAAACTACGCAAAGATCCTACATGGACCGAAAGACATTGCCGAGGGCGTGTATCAGACAAATTTTTTGAATAGTACGTACAGTGGAGAACATCCAGTACTGCATCCGAACTCCAGGCAGCAAGAAGCCACATTGGTTGCTAAATTCGTTTTGCGTGCCATCTTGGCTAGCGAGGCAGGTACTGGTCATTTTTCAGTAAAGTAATGTCGGAGTTGTCCTTTCATTTTCTGCCCGAACATCGGACATTGAGTGCGACGACGAACTGCACTTGCGACCTTGCTTCCGGCCCGCGTCGTGCGGGGTAACGTTTTCGGGTTTGAATAAGAGCGAAACTAAGGTTAGGGGTTGTTGGTAGCTCTCGCTAGGTACCCGTTTCCAGTGACGAGAGACCGTACCCTCGTTTTTTTTCTTTCTCCCTCATGAGCATGAGCGCTCCTAAGCGTCAAGGGTACGACTCTGCTGAGCCCTCTGAAGAAAAGAGTCTGTTTGATGTACACGATGATCTCGACCATCCTGTTTCACTATCATACCATGACCCCCGTGCACCTTTGACTAGAAATTCTGAACAATCAAGTAGGCCAACAATACCCCCACAACATGGTGCCTTTGTCGGTGGTCCCGCGAATGTGCAGGTCTCAGTCCACGAAGGACTTCCCTCACAGGTGCATCTGGATTCGCACCCACAAAAACACCATCCTGCTGGCCGGAATCAGAGCTGGGACCTACTTGGAGGAGCTCGCAAACTTGGCCAAGCCTACGAGCGATTTGACCCCCACAATACAAGCGAACAACATCTGGCGTTTGCCGATGGAGATCTCCCTAACTCGAAGGCGAGTGCTGGCTTCTCTGTGACACCTTTGGCATCGGCGTTAACGTGGCTCGGCCTTATCAGTTTGTGCGCTTCTACCAATATCTCATTAACGCCTCGATTGTGATGCGATGGGCCTTATTTATCGTCCCTATTTTAATTTTTATCTGGATACCAGGAATCCTTTCCTTCACGGCTTATCCTAGAGGACAGGTTAAGCCATTTGGTGACACTTGCAGATTTCGGGAAACTCATTTTCTTTTCTTGCTAGATATGGGGAGTGCGCTTGATCTGGTGGAGCATTTGGTTGAGTGTCCTCTGGTGTGGTGAGGTCATATGCAATGTTCCGATGACCTCGTCTTACCGCAAAATTTTACAGGTTGGTGGACCAGCCTAGCCGCAGCGTATGTCGAAATTAGGACTCCGTGCTTACGACAACAGCTTCTCATGGCTTCTATTCATTAATAGGATGGTTCTTCCCCGCATCGCGAAGCACACTATCGGCGTTGTTGCGGTCGGCTCCCGCCCTTACATCGACTGGTTGGGAGCTTTGAAAAGGTCGGTGACCATATCGGGTTCTTCATGGTTGCTGCCGTTCATATCGCGGACATCGACGCCCATTTCGTCAGATACGTTGCCCTGTTTTCCTGGAGCCTGGCGATCTGGATCGCGTGGAATCCGCTCATTGACAACCGGCAAAACTCGCAGGCGTCCGCCAAAAGTGTACATATCATAGATTTTATAGGCAAACTGCTGTTCGGCATTTACCTTTGCGCCGCACTGTTACTCTTCGAGAAATTCTCTATCCAGTGGATAGCCGGAAAATTCCATGAGCGCTCCTACGCAGGTCCGGGCTTTTTTTTTTTTTTTTTAAATGCTCGCGTACAACTTACAATTCTCCGTACAGAACGCATTGAGAACCAAAACTTTGCTATCAAGGCGCTGACTACGTTATACCGTAACTCCACCGAACTACCCGAGAATCCTGATGGGCCTCGCGACTTGCGGGGCGAGAAGCGAGCTACGATGAATCCCAGGCGCTTTGTCAAACAAGCCCTCAAAGGCGTCCGTTTCGCCGCGACAACTACAACAACCGCACTTGGAAATGTTGCATCTGAGATTACTGGCAGGTGCGATCATGCCTCTTCCATGGCCGAGTCAGGCTATTGAGATCCTGGACTGGTTAGCTCTATGTTGCAACCAAATTCACCCCAAGCGATGGTCATGACGGCATTAGAATCTGCGAACAAAACAAAGCTTGTGCGTATTCCATATGTTGTCTACGTTGCTTCCGTAATGATCGTGTAAATTTTAGCTTGCTCGTCGAATATTCTTTTCTTTCCGCAAGCCAGGCAGGGAATACCTGGTCTTTCAAGATATCTCTCGTATCTTTCCATCTTTGGAGTTGGCCGATGCTGCCTACGCGTTGTTTGACAGAGATGGAAATGGAGATGTCACACTCGAAGAGACTGAACAAGCCTGCGGGTCCGTCATGTTCCCACTTTCCCACTTCCTTCATAACGTCTTGCGCGTCTACAGAGAGTTCCATAGGGAACAACTATCAATTGAGCATTCCATGCGCGATCTTGACAGCGCAGTTGGTCGTCTGGACAACCTTTTAATGAGCGTCTATGTCGTAGTTGCTATCCTGATCATTGCTGTAGCACTGGTACGTACTACCCTCTACTGGATTGATTATCAATCACCGACCTGCCATGTTTAGGATACTCAAGTCGCTTCGCTGATTACCGCGGCAGGCACATTAGTTCTTGGTATGGTATACTTCAATCCGCGATATCCTAGCTCAACGTTGTCTTCTTTGTAGGACTCAGCTGGCTCATCGGTTCGAGTCTGCACGATATTCTCACTTGTATCATCTTTTTGTTTGTGCTGCACCCGTTCGATGTTGGCGATAGGATCGATCTTGGCAAAGACGCTTCTTATACAGTGAAGGAGATCCGTCTCCTCAGCACCATCCTCTTGGATAGTCATGGCACTTACGTCCAGGTGTCAAATACCGTACTGAGCAGTGCCGTACGTCTGGTCGATGTTGAGCACGCTGATTCAGCTCACCTCATCCCTTAGTTCATTCAAAATATTCGCCGAAGCCCTAAGGCATGTTCTATCGTCGGTCATTGCGTGACTTGCGCGCTGAATAATTATGATTTCGGCTAGATGTCAGAATCGTTTACTTTTGACGTCCACTACGCCACAACATTCGAGCAGATCGAGAGATTGCGCAGTCACATGCTTGGCTTCGTTCAAAGCGAGCGCCGGGATTTCCAGCCGCTTTTTGACATCGTTGTTGTTGGTATGTGTCAAGATCAGCACTAATTCCATATCTAATGTCGTTTTCGTCGTGAAAGACATACCCGACCAGGAAAAGATGTCATTGAAGGCCGAAATTATGTACAAGAGCAATTGGCAACAGGGCGCCGTGAAGGGTACGGATGGCCGTTGACGTTAAAAATGGTGTCGTTGTTGATGATCTTGCTCAGCGATTCGGCGTAACAAATGGATTTGTGCACTCAAGATTCACCTTGCGGAGGCGAAAATCTATGGCCCGAAAGGGAACCCAGACGCCACGCCTACTCCTACACGATACACTGTCATACCCTGGGCGGAGGTGCAAGAAACAGAGCGCATCGCCGCTGGTCCGGCAGCGCCTCACGAGATGCCACCCATGCCGTCAGGTGGCTACAATCTGACAAGCCGAAGTGCTGCTATTAGTAAGTCTGCATCGTGGCTTAGGACATTCGTTTTTATGACTATTCGAGCGTAGTGGGCGACACAGAAACTGTCTTCGGAGAGTCGGAATCTGTATGTGACATGTCCCTCGTCTAGGTTTCGGTTGCGCATAGAGCGGTGCTGATTAATGCCCCGGACTACAGGCTCACTTCCCGCGAAAACCGGCTGAACTCTCGACGAGTGGGCGCCCAGCAGCACCAGGCCCGTCAATGCCTGTTGTCCAGACGCTACCAGAAGAAATTGAGATGAGATCGCGGGGCTGATCGCGCTGATGCCCACACTATTTCATATTTACTTGTCTTCCAAAAGAGCTTCTTTTGTCGGCCCTGCAGGAATTGTGCAACCAAATCTCATGTTTAGCATAATGTACATCGATCTATGCTGTCTTGGTTGGAAATACGGTTGGAAATACGATGCTTTGCCTCCATTGGCTTTATTATTACTATTTTCGACAATAGGGAAAACGCTGATCATCGGGTGATCAAGGTAAGTGCTACGGGCCCGGGGTACGCATCACACGTTCCAGCCGCTTTGCGTCTGCGGATTGGGGCTACTCCACCCGGTGTTTCGAGCTGGGCTGCCTGTTCCCCAGCCGCTGCCTCCTGCACTCCACGCGCCAGTTGCGGCGTTGGCACCCCATCCACCTGCTGAAGGGGATGGGGCTGAGGGGGATGCCCCAGTACCCGGACTTCCACCCCACCCAGCGCCTCCTCCACCAGACGTAGGGCCTCCCCAACCGCCACTACCACCACCAGGCGCCGGTGTACCCCCCCATCCAGTGGCAGCAGCAGCCTCTTGTCCCCACCCAGCTGCCCTCGGGGCTGCAGCGGTGCCGTTCGCCGCCGTCGGCAGCTGCGCGCCCCCATCGCCACCAAGAGTGTCCAGGTCATTTGGGTCAGACTTGAGTCCAAGGATGAGGTTGGCAAGCTTGGTCTGCAGTTCTGTAAGACCCTGTTGTAGGCACCGCGTTGACCATCAATGTTTGACGAAAAAAGCGACTCGACGCCTACCTTCATGACGACCTCCTGCGGGCCCAGACTTCCATCCGTCTCCACCTCGAAGTAGAATTTTTGCGGTTTCCCGTTGTAGTCGAACGGCTCGTCGTCGCGTGGGGGTTCTTCTTCTGCTGCGTTCGCGCTTAATGGCCATTCTTTTTTGATGTCAGTTTCGTACCAATATGTGGTATGGCGCAAGCGGTTGTGGGGGTCGTATTCAAAGGAAACTGCGGAACATGGGGACCACTTGGCATGTTCCTTTGCTATGCCCTAAAATCACGCTGAGCGCCGAACATTTTTTGTCACAGTCGAACGTTGCACTACCTTCTTGGCAACACAGCGCACTCTGAGCTCCTGACCCTTTCGAATTTTACATATCAAGACTGGCGGTGTGGCGGGGTCATCTGAATGTGAATGCCTCAGTACAGGGTG